>JAHSUH010000773.1:0-22600 GCA_025388415.1 Cynanchum wilfordii | reverse complement strand
AAAAATTTGCAAAATCATCAACACGGGCGTGTTCATGGGCGTGTTGATGACCGTGTTGATGGTTGAGCCCGTGTTTCTGGCGTGTTTAGCGGCGGCGTGTTGTTTGGACTTGGATTTGTATATCTTTCCGGAAATTACATATTTAGTCCCCGAACTTTGCACTTTTGATCAATTAGCTTCACAAACTTCTCGAAAACAGAAATATCACAATTAAGTGCACAATTAACATATTTATCTCAATTTACTCTAATAATCCTCAACAATTATGCACAAATACCCTTTCAAAATATTACCAAATTTAGCGTTATCATACCTATTTTTGTGCAGGAACCGGTTGTGGAAGATACTAGGAAGGAAAGAACAAGCCGTGATGAAGAACGAGAGGAGCGGGAAAAATGAACTTCCACAGAAAATTCGGAGAATTTTTTCCCAAAATCCCCTATCCTTCTAGAATTAGCAAAGAAAGAGAGAAAGAACAATTTAATAAATTTGTTAAAACTTTTAGTCATATTTCTATTAATGCCTTTACTTGACGTAATTTCTTCGTTTCCAAAATACTCTAAGTTTTTTAGGGACATTTTGCGTAATAAGTATCCTCTAGACTGTGAAAAGGTAATCTTAAATGAAGTTTGTTCAGCTTTAATCTCCAAGAAATTACCTTTCAAATGTAAGGATCCCGAAAGCTTTACTTTACCTTGTACTATTGGTCATATTTGTGATTTACATGCTTTAGCGGACTTAGGTGTAAGTGTAAATTTGATGCCTTCAAGTTTATTTGATAAGCTAGGGTTGCATGATTTGAAACCTACTAGGATGTGTGTACGGCTAGCGAGATAAGACAATTAAAGTCTCGAGGGGTATAGTTGAGGATATACTTGTAAAAATTGGAAAATTTATATTTCCAGTAGACTTTGTTGTTATGGATATGCATGGTGAAGGTGGTGTACCACTTATCTTAGGAAGACCTTTTTTAGCTACCTCTAAGGCACTAATTGATGTTAATCAGGGATTTATTACACTTCGAATCTTGGATGAAGAAATTACATTTCGTGTCTAGTTTGTTTTGTTTGTATTTCTTTTCTTCGTTTTATTGTCTTATTACTTTCTTTTCTTATTTTCGGGTATCAAATAAAGTTCCAAGCTTGCTTGCTCGAAAATCCAGATTTGTTTTCTTTCCTTATCTTTTATCGAGTCTTATTTGGTTGATTGGCGTATATTCTTGTCTATATCGCTTTATTAGTAATTGGATGTTCCAGTATAGGTTTTAATCTTGATTGTTTGATTTTTGCTATTTTGTTTCATTCTAGTTGTGTTGGATTTGTTAATTTCGTAAATTGGTGATTAGAGAATCATTCTACGAGTATGAGAGATTTTGAGGAACCTTTTCGTAATTCTTCCGTTCCGGTCAAACACAGACGTAAAAGTCAAAATTTTGACTAACACGCCCTGGAACACGGTCAACGATATGCCCGTGTTGTTATTCTGTGTTGACCATGTTAAACACTGAGCCCATGTTTAAAACGGTAACTTAGCTCGTGTTTAATTCAAACACTGAGCCAGTGTTCTTTCGTAACTAAGCCCGTGTTTAAAACGGTAACTTAGCACATGTTTAAACACTGAGCCCGTGTTCCTTCCTAACCGAGCCCGTGTTCAATTCCGAACAAATCTTAAACGGGGCATATTTTTCATTCTCTTGCAAAATTTCTCTCATCTTCTTCATTTCTCTTCCGAAATTTACACTTCTTCTCTACCATTTTCCTCTATTCTCATATTATGGCACCTCTTCTTTCGGCCGTTCGAGGTGGTATGCATCCGTTTCTTACATTTCCGGATGATCGTCCTATCGTTACTCAACGTTTTCATACTTTTGCTCTAAAATCTATTCTTCATGAACGACGTATCGCCCGGGCGCGATCGATACTATGCGGTCGCTCGGAGATGAGCAGATTATTTCGGTCGCACCTTCCGGGAGGTTATTTTCTGTCCAAGCACCCGGTATTCGAAGAGTTGGTGTGCGAGAGTTCTTTGCTACCTTCGATCCTCATTCAGAACATGTCACATTCCGTCTTGGAGGAATAGACCGTTCCCTCACGATGAAGGAGTTTGGTATTGCATTTGGGATTTGGACAGTCGAGGAGACCAATTCCGACATGTATACGACGACGGTTCAACTATTCAACGAGGAGTCTAGCGTTTATTGGCGACACATCACGGCTGATCCTTCCACTATCTATGATCCTACATACTCGAAAGCATCCGGTATTCATCTACCTTTGCGCTATTTACACTATATTCTCGCTCACACTTTTACGGGCCGGAAGACAATTCCAGGGTAGTCAACACCACCGAGGTTGCCATACTTTCCCATATTTGGCGTGGTATTCCAGTCAACCTCACGAGGCCTATTGTTCGTATCTGCCGAGACTACGCCACAGATCCAAGGAAGATGACTCTCGGATTAGGTCCATTCATCACCAACATGGCTCGGTACTTGATATCGACATTGATAGAGCAGATCTCACGATGTTGGCGGCAACACAATTCCAGGAGATAACAAAAGTCCTGTGAGTATGAATATTGCACGAAGGTCGGAGATAACTTCGTTTTTACGGTCATCGGATCGGCCTTCCTACCGCTGACCACCACACGAGATACCGATCTCGTTCTCCTCCTCCACATCCGCTTTGCTCCATTTACTTCGCGAGCTTCATCTTCCGAGAGGGCTACTACCGTACGTCTCGATAAAATCGAGAGAGATATCCTTGACCTTCGGATCGGCGATCAGACTTGCCCAGACTTGTCAAAACATCTTGCAACAATCAATTCAAACGCATCAGACAGTCTTGCAGATTCAAGGGTCTCCCTCGACCCTCGCCCCCTTCGGATATGTCGGGTATACTTAGTCCATGGCTCGATGCACTTCATGGCACCATCCCACCTGAGTATAGCTCACCGAGATTTCCTACTCCTCACCCCGAGGACCCTCCGGCCCCTATGGATTAGTTTCGATTTTATTCTTTGCTTTCGTTTTCTTTTGTTATTTTGTTTTTGTTGTTTTTCGTTATTTTCGGGCTGTACTTTTTGAAATCTCCTTGTTCTATGTTTTTTATCTTTTGAGTATTTTCGTATTAGTTTTATTTTTCATTTTAGTCCTTTTATGCTTATTTTCATATTTGTTAATCCTTGTTATTTCTTTTCCGCACCTATTTTCTTTTCTTAGTTTTTCTTGCTTTCTTATTTTTCTTTAAATAAGTTGTGGGGTATTAGCTTTTACACCGAGGACGGTGAAATTTTCAAGTTGTGGGGTAGGTTTATATGTTCGTTTATCGTTTATCTCAATTTTCAAATTTGTTTTTCAAAATATTTGCCAACATTTTTATTTTTCAAAATCTATAAAGTGATTAGTTTACTTGAAAAGATTATTTTGTGAACTTTGTTTTGGAATTTGATTTGCTTAGCCGATGATAGATATCGGTTGTTGATAACTCAATTTTATATCGTGTTTTTATACATTAATTGTGTTCAATTCGAGTTAATTATGGAGTTAATTGGATTTAATTGAATGGAAATTACGTAAATTCTTTACTTTTTTTGATTTCAAGTTTCGGGGACCAAAATTGAAGAAAGGAAGAAATCGGGGATTAAAAGTGCAATTTTTGGAAAAAAAGGCCCACACGGGCGTGTTCTGGCCGTGTTGATGGCCGTGTTGAGCCGGACGGGCGTGTTCCCGCGTGTGTTGTGGCCGTGTTGGAGACTCGACACGGGCGTGTTCAAGGCAATTTTGGCGCAATTCATTGTCCAACATGGAAATTTTACCTCTTTTCAACTCTATTTCACTCCTATAAATAGATGCACTCCCCCGGTTGTTGAAACACACCGAATCACTTAGAACAAGAGCATTTCCGATTTCCTAGCCAATAGGAATTTCGTGATAAGCTCTAGTCGAGTTTTTAGTTTTCATTTTTCTTTCTTCTCAAGTGTAGGGTTGAGCCTCCACCATAAGGGATACCCTATAGTTTAGTTGAGGGGAGTGATAGCTGAAGATCTTTAGAGCGAGATAAGGATCCGGAGTATAAGTCTCGGCGAGGTCCGGAGGATTAAGCCGGCCCGTGGAAGAAAGCGAGAGCAACATGACAACTTTCTCTTTCCTTTTATTTTCGTTCTTGTATTACTTTTCCTTTATATGTTATGATTCCGTATCTTAAGATACTCTTTATTTTGATTGATTGATTAATGATTTATATATTCCCGGGAAGGATATGTTTTAATATACATTATGAATTGCTTATTATTTTACGCTTTCGATTTGATTTTCGTATTGAGTTTATGCTATGAAACTTAGGTTGATGCATGATACTACAACAATTAATTAAATTGACGATTTGTTAATGAATCCCAATCATAGGAGATTTAATGAGTTGCCAGATTAGGATTAATAACTTACAGCGACCGTACTGAGGTTAGGCATCCTAATAATCTTGGATTTGGAATTAATGCAAATCTTAAGGTTATGTTATTAAATTGACGCCTTAATAACTAATCTAAATAGGTTTAGTAAGATGATTCGAATTCATAATTGCCTTAGATCTGCTTGCAAGCTACACATTTGAACATTGTTCAACTTAATTAATCATACGTACTTCATTAGAGATCTTCGTTAATTATTTTCCATTCTTGTTTTAATTATTATTTTACTCAAACATATCTGAATTGAATGGACACATAGGACTAATTCCCTGAACCTTAAAGTTTTTCATAATTTGTAGAAACTAACTAGTCGTCACCAACTTTCCTGAGGATACGATATATTTATAATTTTAAAATTGTGGTACTCCCGTGTTACTATCTGCATGCGATAGGTACTCTGTCTTAGTTGTGTTTGATTTTGCGACACTGTTTTGTGAGATTATTTTCTTTATATGATACTATATTTTACTCACTCAAAACACACACCATTGATTGTTGAAAGTCTCGATATTTGATTTAGTTCATTTTGTTGATACTTGATACGAGCATGATTATAGGAAATTCCTGAAACTCGTTTTACACAGCTATTCTTGGTTGGTTGTTCCGATTAGTGGACTACTTTTGAACATTTATTTGAATAGTATTAAGTCTTTTGGGAATGAATATAACTTGCGTTTTTACTTGAAAAAATTCTTTGAGAGACTTGCCACACTTTTAATTTTTGTTGAATAAATTATTGAATAAAAGGTTGTTTTGCATGTATCCTTTGCTACTTGAGCACCACTTCTTATGGAATTGAATGCCCGGTGCCCCTAAGGTCCCCGGGATCCGGGAGTTATCGGAGTGGAACTCGCTAAAAGGGTATTTAAAGTTGATATTGTTAAGCAAACAATAAAAACCTCGAATAAAGAGAATAAATTGAATAAAAATTTACTTTTGAATAAGTGGCTTGTTTCTTGAGATTTGATTGTGATTATGTCTCGTTTTTGAAATTTTCGATCGACCGAACCACTATTTGAGTAATTTTCTTTGAAAGGAAATTTGCTATTTGGATCACTAATTAAGATAGAGCACACACTTCACTCATGATGCTTTTATGATTGTTTTTCGTATTTAAGTTGAAAATGAATTGTTTAATTTTGTATTTCTTGATTTAAACATGAAAACACTTGATGAGGCATAGAAGTGAATCATTCCTTAACACTTTGTTTATAAGATCTTTGAAAGGTAAACTAGTTAGTTTGAAATTCTTTGAGAAAACATTTATGCACTTCTCTATTAAATGATTTGTTTGTTCAAGTTCCTTCTTTGATTTGCTTGAGGACAAGCAAAGGTTAAGTTGTGGGGTATTATGATAACGCTAAATTTGATAATGTTTTTGAAGGGTAATTGTGCATAATTGTTGAGGTTTAATAGAGTAAATTGAGATAAATTTGTCAATTGTTACTGAATTGTGATAATTCTATTTTCATGAAGTTTTCAGGGACTAAATATGCAATTTCCGGAAACATATACACATTCAGTCCAGGAACACGCGCTCGGACCAAGAACACGCCCGCCAAGCTATAGAACACGCGCTCGGTGTATGAACACGCCCAATAAGAATTCGAACATGGCCGGAAGAACACGCACTTAGTTATAAACCCGTCACGAGCCCATGTTGATGCACTGTTCCGAGGTTTTAGAGAATTCTTTGTAAAATGACTAATTTACCCCCTGGTTTCGATTATCTATAAATATTGGGATTTCCAGCAGTGTTTAGGCTGGCTAGTAATTTTGGGAAGGGTTATGCTATCAAAGTGATTTTGTAATTTTTGTTTAGGGTTTTGAATTAGATCTACACTTTGCTATTTTCTATATTTTGAGATCTCTTTCACTCGTTGTAAGTTGTAAGAATCTCTTGTGAGTCTTTGTGTGAAGTTGCCTCGAATCGTAAGGAATTTCCTTGAAGTTTTGCAAGAGAGGAATCAACTCATTCAACTTGAAGATTTAAAGAAGAACAAGAAGTTTGACAAAGAGAAGGTTGAAGAGGTTACTCTTCTTCTTTTATTTGTTAGAATTTCTATCTTGTAATTAGACACCAACCCTAGGAACTCTTTTCTCTACATTTCTTTTAGGTAGAAATGGTTGGTATTATTCTACAATTACTTTGGGCAAATTATGGTTTTCATGGATGATTGTTGTAGTGTTATTAATTTGAATTGCAATTTCATTCATAGCTTTGGATCTGAATTTTATCTTGAGTATTGAGCTTTGATTTGAGGTTGTAGTTCCGGATTAACACTAATTGTTAGGCCGGAACTAGGACAACATTTAGTGCCAAGTTGATTCGATTAGATTTCCTTTTGATGGACCGGAACTAGGATGATTGATGGGAGATTTGATCTTGTCACCATTCAAGTGTTCTTAAATCAATGAATTTCTTGCCACAATTCGTATGGAACAAATTCTACTTTAGACTTGAATATTGGTGAGATTATGATAGTTAATCCATGATTAATCTTGCCCCTAGTAGTTTGTATCCTTCATTTCTCCTATTATTTCTTATGAGTTTCTACCTTCCATTACTTGCTTGATCTTCTACTTTACATTGTTCATTTACTTTGCTTTCTAGGATTTAGAATTCAATCTTATCATTCTTGATATGGTTGGATTACTTGATGATTGATTCATACTTTCAAATCATATTCATAATTGATTTAATTATATTTTCCACACTAGAATTTAATAGACGTCTTGGGGAAAACGATTTTATAAATATTAAAATCTGAATACGACCTTATTTACTAAACTATTTCGATAGGTGCTCTGCCTAGTTGAGTTTATTTTATTAGTGACGATCCTATTTTAATCTTGAGAATTCCTATTATTTTTAGTATTATTTATTCAATTATTTATATTATTTTTATATATAACTCACACATTACCGGACCTTAGATATACGATTAGTGCCAAGTTAATGTGATTAGTTTCCTATTGATGGACCGGACCTTGGATGATTGATAGGAAATCTAGTTGTGTTAACATTCAAGTGTTCTTAATCTAGGAATTTCTGCCACGACCCGTATGGAGGAAATTCTGCTTTAGACTTGAATTTGGTGGAGCTATGATACTAGATCCAAGATTATCCTATTCTTGGTATTTTGTATCCTCTTATCTCATCTATATTTTATTAAGAATTCCTTCCAACCTTTTCACTTGCTTTATTCTTTACATTGTTCATTTACTTTGCTTTCTAGGAATTTAGAATTCAATCCTATCATTCTTGATAAAGGTTGGATTACTTATTGATTGATTCATACTCCAAATCATATTCATAATTGATTTAATTATATTTTCCACACGAAAAATTAATAGACGTCTTGAGGAAAACGATTTTATAAATATTAAAATCTGAATACTACTTTTAATTACTAACTTAGTCTTGGGCATCTAGCGTATCTGCTTTGTTTTATTGTGTTAATAGATGTTTCGGATTAAGTGTGGGTACTGTTTTTCACCTACCTTCAACACCGAGGACAATGTTCATTTTAAGTGTGGGGTAGGGGTGAGCTTCCCTTTTTGAGGCCAAATTTTTCGAAATTTTCTCGAATTTCTTAGCAATTTCAAACTTTTGTGCTACTTGAGAAAAATTTTGTGAGCTTTTTGAAGTATGATTTACTCCGCCTATGATAAAAACTATTTGTTTGACTGTAAGAGTCTTGAGGATTGAGTTTGATTTATTCATAGAAACTTGATGCTAGTCTAGTTGTAGGAAATCCCTGTTATCAACACATCTATTTTGGCAAAATTGTTTGACTGATGGATCACTTTTGGACTTTTAGTTAAATAGTGTTAGACCATCCTGGATGTTGTGATAGTTTATTATGGTGACTTGATAGGGGTTTGAGAAGCATGTCACTAGTTTATTTTTCTGTCATATATTTTAATAAGGGTAGTTTGCAAGTGTTCTTTGCTACTTAGGAATCACTCCTGAAGGGAATTGAATGCCCGGTGCCCAAAGGTCTCCGAGGTTTGGGAGCCACCGGAGTGAGACCTGCTACAAGGGTAGTTAAAGTTAACATGGTTAAGTTAACGCTTATACCCACTGCATTGAATATATATATATATATATATATATATATATATATAGTTTGAAAAAAAAGAGAGTATATATATATATATAAAAGAGAGTATATAAAAAAGAAAACGAAAAGAGAGAGAGAGTAATAAGTGTGGCATTGTGACTTGATCCCTAGATGGTTAATTGTAATTAGTTGTTGTGACGTCTAAATGATTAACATACTATCTTTCTACTAGTTTGAAGGGAAGTCTATTGTTTGGATGATGAGTTAGATTAGAACACACACTACACCCAGGGAGATTCTATGATTGGATACGTGTTGAGTTAATATGAATATTTTGAATTATTTCTTCTCGATTCATGCATGATACATTTGATGAGGCATTACGAGTATTTCACTCTTTGATAAGCTTGCTAATTTGGAAATATATTTGAGAAGTTTGAATTGTTGAGATTCTGTGAACACTTTTCGAGCCTAATTGATGAGCATGATTAGTTGAATTATATGTATTTCCTAGAACTGTATTTAGTAGTTTGCTTGAGGACAAAAAAGACTATGTGTGGGGTATTTGATAACTCGATTTTATATCGTGTTTTTATACATTAATTGTGTTCAATTCGAGTTAATTATGGAGTAAATTGGACTTAATTGAATGGAAATTATGCAAATTCCTTCGTTTTCAATTTGAGGGTTTCGGGGACCAAAATTGAAGAAATGAAGAAATCAGGGGACTAAAATGCAATTATTAGAAACTTTCAGTCCAGATCCTAAACTTTCGGTCTAGATCCTAAATTTTCGGTGTTTGAATGTCCCACATCGAAATTTCACTTCTTTTTAGCTCTACTTCACTCCTATAAATAGATGCACTCCCTCGGTTGTTGAAACACACCAGAATCACTCAGAACAAGAGCATTTCGAGTTTCTAGCTAATAGAGACTTCGCGATAAGTTCTAGTCGAGTTTTCAGTTTTCATTTTTCTTTCTTCTCAAGTGTAGGGTTGAGCCTCAACCATAAGGGATACCTTATAGTTTAGTTGAGAGGGAGTGATCTTTGAAGATCTTTTGGGCGAGATAAGGATCCGGAGTACAAGTCTCGACGAGATCCGGAGGATTAAGCCAACCCGTGGAAGCAATGAGAGCAACACGACAACTTTCTCTTTCCTTTTCTTTTCGTTCTTGTGTTACTTTTTCTTTATATGTTAAGATTTTGTGTCCTAAGATACTCTTTATTAGATTGATTGATTAATGATATATATATTTCCGGAAAGGATACGTTTTAATATACATTGTGAATTTCTTATTGTTTTACGCTTGCGATTTGATTTTCGTATTGAGTTTATGCCATGAAACTTAGGTTGATGCATGATACTACAATAGTTAATTAAATTGACGATTTGTTAATGAATCCCGACTGTAGGAGATTTAATGAGTTTCCAGATTAGGACTAATAACTTACAACGACCGTACTAAGGTTAGACATCCTAATAATCTTGGGTTTGGAATTACTTCAAATCTTAAGGTTATGTTATTAAATTGACTCCTTAATAACTAATCTAAAAAGGCTTAGGATTACTTACAACGACCAGTATTGAGGTAATCATTCTAGATAACTCGGGTATGGTAGTAAAACAATTAGAATTCATAATTGCCTTAGATCCGCTTGCATGCTACACTTTCAAACATTGGTGTGTGTTTTGAGTGAGTAAAAATGAATATCAAATAAGGCAAATAATCTCACAAAACAGTGTCACAAAATCAAACACATCTAAGGCAGAGTACCTATCGCATGCAAATAGTAACACGAGAGTACCACGATTTTGAATTTATAATTATCGTATCCTTGGGAACGTTGGTGACGACTCGTTAGTTTCTACCAATTATGACAATCTTTAAGGTTCGGGGAATTAGTCCTATGTGTCCATTGAATTCAGATATATTGTTTAAAGAATATTTAAAACAAGAATGGAAAGATAATTAACTAAGATCTCTAATGAAGTACGTATGATTAATTAAGTTGAACAATATTCGAAAGTTCGGTTTGCAAACGGATCTAAGGCAATTATGAATTCGAATCGTCTTACTACCATACACGAATTATCTAAAGTGATTACCTCAATATGGTTGTCGCAAGTAATCTTAAGCCTTTGTAGATTAGTTATTAATTCGTCAATTTAATAAGTTAATCTTAAAGTTTGAATTGATTATGAACTCGAGATTATTAGGCTGCCTAACTTCAGTATGGTTGCCGCAAGTTATTAAACCTAATCCGGCAATTCGTTAAATCTCCTATGGTTGGGACTCATTAACAAACTGTCAATTCAATTAACTATTGTAGTATCATGCATCAACCTAAGTTTCATAGCATAAACTCAATACGAGAATCAAATCGAAAGCGTAAAACAATAAGCAATTCACAATGTATATTAAAACATATCCTTCCCGGGAATATATAAATCATTAATCAATCAATCAAAATAAATAGTGTCTTAGGACACAGAATCATAATATATAAAGGAAAAGAAATGCAAGAATGAAAAGAAAAGGAAAGAAATGCTCTCACTTGCTTCCACGGGCTGGCTTAATCCCCCAGACCTCGCCGAGACTTGTACTCCGAATCCTTATCTTGCTCTAAATATCTTCAGAGATCACTCCCTCTCAACTAAACTATAGGGTATCCCTTATGGTTGAGGCTCAACCCTACACTCGAGAATAAATAAAAATGAAAACTGAAACTCGACTGGAGCTTATCCCGAAATTCCTATTGGCTAGGAACTTAGAAATGCTCCTGTTCCGAGTGATTCTGGTGTGGTTCAATGATGTTTGTTTATTATATATAAAAATAATATAAATAATACTAAAAATAATATGAATTCTCAAGATTAAAATAGGATTGTCACTAATAAATTAAACTCAACTAGGCAGAGCACCTATCGAAATAGTTTAGTAAATAAAGGTAGTATTCAAATTTTAATATTTATAAAATCGTTTTCCCCAAGACGTCTATTAAAATTCTAGTGTGGAAAATATAATTAAATCAATTATGAATATGATTTGGAAGTATGAATCAATCATCAAGTAATCCAACCTTTATCAAGAATGATAAGATTGAAATTCTAAATCCTAGAAAGCAAAGTAAATGAACAAAGTAAAGTAGAAGATCAAGCAAGTAATGGAAGGTAGAAACTCATAAGAAATAATAGGAGAAATGAAGGATACAAACTACTAGGGGCAAGATTAATCATGAATTAACTATCATAATCTCACCAATATTCAAGTCTAAGGATGAACTTCTTCAATACAATTCGTTGCAAGAATTTCAATGCATTAAGAACACTTGAATGTTGATAAGATCAAATCTCCCATCAATCATCCTAGTTCCGGTCCATCAAAAGGAAATCTAATCGAATCAATTTGGCACTAATTGTTGTCCTAGTTCCGCCTAACAATTAGTGTTAATCCGAACTACAACCTCAAATAAAGCTCAATACTCAAGATAAAATTCAGATTCAAAGCTATGAATGAAATTGCAATTCAAATTAATAACACTACAACAATCATCCATGAAAACCATAATTTGCCCAAAGTAATTGTAGTATAATACCATCCATTTCTACCTAAAAGAAATGTAGAGAGAAGAGTTCTTAGGGTTGGTCTCTAATTACAAGATAGAAATTATAACAAATAAAAGAAGAAGAGTAACCTCTTCACCCTCCTCTTTGTCAAACTTCTTGTTCTTCTTCAAATCTTCAAGTTGATGGAGTTGATTCCTCTCTTGCAAAACTTCAAGGAAATTCCTTACGATTCTAGGAAACTTCACTCAAAGACTCACAAGAGATTCTTGCAACTTACAACAAGTGAAAGAGATCTCAAAGTATAGAAAATAGCAAAGTGTAGATCTAATTCAAAACCCTAAAACAAGAATTACAAAATTACTTTGATAGCATAACCCCGCCAAATACTAGCCAACCTCAACACCTGGAAAATCCTAATATTTATAGGTAATCTAAACCAGGGATAAAATCGTCATTTTACACGGAACAGGGAGATTTTGGCATGAATACGGGCGTTGCCCTTTACGCTCTATAGGCGTATTGATACGGTTAAGTCCTACGAACGTAGAGTCCAAAGTGCAACGACCGTAGAGAAGGTAGTTATTTTATACGGGTGTTATGCACAAAAGGGCAACAGCGATATAGCTCCTACGGGCGTGATGCACAAAAGGGCAATGGGCGTAGCATATTTCCAAAATGTTGCACTTTTGCCTCTGAATTTATCTTTTTAATCCAATTTGCCCCCGAAGTTACCCGAAATAAAATATTTGCAATTAAACCCAAAATCAATGAATTTATCTAAATTTAATACAATAAACTTCAACAATTATGCATAATTACCCTTCCAAAACATTATCAAATCAACCTTAACCTTTGCTTGTCCTCAAGCAAATTAAAGAAGGAATTTGAACAAACAAATCATTAAAGAGAAGTGCATAAATGTTTTCTCAAAGAATTCAAACTAACTAGTTTACTTTTCAAAGATTTCATAAACAAAGTGTTAAGGAATGATTCACCTCTATGCCCTATCAAATGTTTTATGTCTAAGTCAAGAAAACTCAATTTGAACAAAACATTTTCAACTTAAATACGAAAAAAGATCATAAAAGCATCCCGATGAAGTGTGTGCTCTATCTTAATTGATGATCCAAATAGCAAATTTTCTTTCAAAGCAAAATACTCAAATAGTGGTTCGGTCGATCGAAAACTTCAACAACGAGATATAATCACAATCAAATCTCAAGAAACAAGCCACTTATTCAAAAATAAACTTTTATTATTAATTCTCTCTTTTTTTTTTAAGGGTTTTTAACATTTGCTTAAAAAAAAAAACCTTTACTACCCTTGTAACGAGTTCCACTTCGATGACTCCCAGATCCCGAGGACCTTAGGACACCAGGCATTCAATTCCCATAAGGAGTGGTGCTCAAGTAGCAAAGGATTCATGCAAAATAACCTTTTATTCAACAATTTATTCAACAAAAATTAAAAGTGTGGCAAGTATCTCAAAGAATCTTTCAAGTGAAAATTCAAGTCATTTTCATTCCCAAAAGACTTAATACTATTCAAATAAATTGTCCAAAAGTGGTTCACTAATCGGAACAAACAACCAAAAATAGCTATGTCAAAAAGGATTTCAGGATTTTCCTATAATCATGCTCGTACCAAGTATCAACAAGATGAAACAAATCAAATCTCGAGACTTTTAAAAATTAACAAATAGTTTATATCATCGGCTAAGTAAATCAAATTCCCACAAAAAGTTCACACAACAATATTTTCAAGTAAACTAATCACTTTGAAAAATTTGAAAAAAAAATCGAAAAATTTGAGATCAAACGATATAAAACGTGTGTGCACACGTACCCCACAACTTGAAAATTACACTGTCCTCGGTGTAAAAAGCTAATACCCCACAACTTATTTAAAGAAAAATAAGAAAGCGAGAGAAACTATTACAAGGAAAAGAAAATAGGTGCGGAAAAGAAATAACAAGAATGCAAGTAATAAAGTGGAAAAGGAAGAAAGACTCCCCTATCAAGATCATTAATCGAGATATAAGTCGTTATCTTTCTTGGTGAAAGGTTCCACGTAAATTTTCAACCGTTGGCCATTGATTTTGAATGTCGATCCATCTTCTCGTAGGACCTCACAAACTCCATATGGAACAACTTGAGAAATTACAAACGGACCGGTCCAATAACTTTTAAATTTTCCTGGAGACATTTTCAAACGAGAGTTAAAGATTAAAACTTTATCACCACTGGAAAATTCTTTCGGACCCCGAAGACGCTTATCATGCCATATTTTGGTTTTCATCTTGAAATTCAAAGAATTTTCGTAAGCTTGAAATCACCATTCGTCGAGTTCTTGAAGTTGCAAAATTCTATCTTTTGTAGCAAGTTCGTCATCCAAATTGCACTTCGAAGAGCCTAAAAAGCTTTATGTTCGATTTCAACGGGTAAGTGATAAGTTTTACCATAGAGGAGGTGATATGGAGAAAATTCCGTGGAAGTAGGAAACGCAGTCCAGAAAGCCCATAGAGCATCATCTAACTTTAAGGACCAATTTTTTCTGTTAATTCCCATGGTTTTTTCCAAGATTCTCTTGATTCCTTGATTTGTCACTTCCACTTGTCCGCTTGTTTGAGGATGATATGATGTGGATAGTCGATGTTGGACTCCATATCTCTTGAGGATTTTCTCGAGTTGAGAATTACAAAAGTAAGTTCCTCTATCGTTGCTTAGCCGATGATAGATATCGGTTGTTGATTGTTGAAAGTCTCGAGATTTGATTTTGTTTCATCTTGTTGATACTTGATACGAGCATGATTATAGGAAAATCCTGAAAAAAAAAACTCTTTTGACACAGCTATTTTTGGTTAGTTGTTCTAATTAGTGGACTACTTTTTGACATTTATTTGAATAGTATTAAGTCTTTTGGGAATGAAAATGACTAGAATTTTCACTTGAAAAATTCTTTGAGAGACTTGCCACATTTTTTATTATTTTTTGTTAAATAAATTGTTGAATAAAAGGTTGTTTTGCATGTATCCTTTGCTACTTGAGCACCACTTCTTATGGGAAATGAATGCCCGGTGCCCTAAGGTCCTCGGGATCCGGGAGTCATCGTAGTGGAACTCGCTACAAGGGTAGTTAAAGTTGATATTGTTAAGCAAACAATAAAAACCTTGAATAAAAGAAAATAAATTGAATAAAAATTTACTTTTGAATAAGTGGCTTGTTTCTTGAGATTTGATTGTGATTATGTCTCGTTGTTGAAGTTTTCGATCGACCGAACCACTATTTGAGTAATTTGCTCCGGGAAGAAATTTGCTATTTGGATCACTAATTGTGATAGAGCACACACTGCACTCAGAATGATTTTATGATCGTTTTTCGTATTTAAGTTGAAAATGATTTGTTCAATTTTGTATTTCTTGATTTAAACATGAAAACACTTGATGAGGCATAGATGTGAATCATTCTTTAAACACTTTGTTTATAAGATCTTTGAAAAGTAAACTAGTTAGTTTGAATTCTTTGAGAAAACATTTATGCACTTCTCTTCAATGATTTGTTTGATTCAAATTCCATCTTTGATTTGCTTGAGGACAAGCAAAGGTTAAGTTGTGGGGTATTATGATAACGATAAATTTGATAATGTTTTGGAAGGGTATTTGTGCATAATTGTTGAGGATTGTTAGAGTAAATTGAGATAAATATGTTAATTGTGCACTTAATTGTGATATTTCTGTTTTCAGGAAGTTCGTGGGGCTAATTGATCAAAAGAGCAAAGTTCAGGGACTAAATATGCAATTTCTGGAAGGAAATACAAATCCAGTCCAGAAACACGCGCTCAGACCAAGAACACGCTCATCCAGGAGGCTGAACACGCCCAGAAACACGGGCTCAGCCATGAACACGGCTTCCAACACGGCTTGCAACACGCCCGTGTTGAGTTCCACCAACACGGGAGGCAACACAGTCTAAATACGGGAGCGACAGCCGTGTCGCGCATAGCCAACACGGGTGCAACACGCCCGTGTTGAGCCAAATTTCCAGATTCTTTTGTAAAATTACAATTTTACCCCTGTTTTGGTTATCTATAAATTATAGGATTTTTACCATTATTAGGGTTAGCTTTTAGGTTGGATTAGGGTTGTTTTAGGGTTAGCTTTTAGGTTGGATTAGGGTTGTTTTAGGGTTAGCTTTTAGGGTGGATCAAGGTTTGATAGAGGTTTGATTATGCTGAATACTTAAGTAATTGTAAAGGTTTGGTAGAACTTAGAGAGAGATCTATGTTTTGATTTTCTAATTTTCTTAGAGATTACTCTCTACTTGTTGTAGTATTGAGTATCTTGGGAATAATTTGGTAGGTTTGCCTCGATCCGTAAGGAAATCTACTGAATATATTCTAGGGTATTTGGGCTACACAAATTGAAGATCCAAGTTGAAGAAGCAAAGAAGAATCAAGAGAAGGAGTTGAAGAGGAAGAAGGTTTAATGTCTATGTTTCACTTTCCCCTTTTCTTCTATTATTCCTTGTTATTCTTTGTAATTAGTTAACCAACCTTAGGAATTCTCATTTCTACATTTCTTATAGGTAGATTTGGTTGGTTTTATTTTACAAATTACTTGAGATATTGTGATGTTCTTGGATGGAATAATTGTGGTTTTATTAATTCGAATTGAAATTTCATTGATGACTTTAGATCTGAATTTTATCTTTAGTGCAAGCTTTGATTTGATATTGTGGTTTCGGATTAACACTAATTGTTAGGCCGGACCAGGATATACGATTAGTACCAAGTTGATGTGATTAGTTTCCTTTTGATGGACCGGACTAGGATGATTGATGGGAGATTTGATCTTGTCAACATTCAAGTGTTCTTAATCTAGGAGTTTCTTGCCAGGATCCGTATGGAAGAGATTCTACTTTAGACTTGAATTTGGTGGAGCCATGATACTAGATCCAAGATTATCCTATACTTGGTATTTTGTATCCTCTTATCTCACCTATATTTTACAAAGAATTCCTCCCAACCTTTTTACTTGCTTTGTTCCTTACATTGTTCATTTACTTTGCTTTCTAGGATTTAGAATTCAATCTTATCATTCTTGATATTGGTTGATTTACTTGTTGAATGATCCTTATTCACAAATCATATTCATAATTAGTTTGATTATATTTTCCACACTAGAATTTAATAGAAGTCTTAGGGAAAAACGATTTTTATAAATTTAAAATCTGAATATCACCTTATTTACTAAACTATTTCGATAGGTGCTCTGCCTAATTGAGTTATTTTATTAAGTGACAAACCTATTTTAATTTTGAAGATTCTTATTATTTTTAATATTATTTATTCGATTATTTATATTATTTTTATTATTTATATATAACTCAAATAACACATCAAAGTCTTTTAGCCAAATTCTGCTTAATCTTTGACTTTCCACCACTATCATCAAAACAAACATAAATTCCACAAATTAGCTTGATATCTAATCAAAAGGTAAGAGAATTAAATATAATAATTATGAAAATTTATGACTTATCAACAATTTTTATCAAATAAAAAAGGAACATCTTTTCCAAGCAAGTTATTCAAAGGTCTAGCAATTAGAGAAAAATATTTAATAAACCGACGATAAAATCCAGAATGTCCTAGAAAACTTCGAACACCTTTAACATTCATAGGAGGAGGAAGTTTTGAAATAACTTCTATTTTAGCCGTATCAACCTCCAATCCAAGATGTGAGATCTTATGCCCAAGGACTATTCCCTCTTGTACCATAAAATGACATTTTTCCCAATTTAAAACAAGATTAGCCTTCAAAACATCTCTTAAGCATACTTTCTAGATTTTGCAAACACGATTCAAAGGAATTACCAAAAACGGAAAAATCAACCATGAAAACTTCCATAGTATCTCCTAACATGTCATCAAATATAGAGGTCATGCAACGTTGAGAAGTAGCTGGAGCATTACATAAACCAAAGGGCATACGTCTATATGCAAAAGTACCATGTGGGCAAGTAAAAGTAGTTTTATGTTGGTCATCGGGAGCAATAGGAATTTGAAAATAACCCGAAAATCCATCTAAAAAGCAATAATAAGAATGTCCAGTAAGTCTTTCAAGCATTTGATCAATGAAAGGGAGAGGGAAATGATCTTTCCTAGTAGCACTATTCAATTTACAGTAATCAATACAAACACGATGTCCAGTCACAGTTCTAGTAGGAATAAGCTCATTGTTGTCATTCTTGACAACCGTAATACCTCCCTTTTTAGGCACAACTTGCACGGGACTTACCTACTCACTATCCTAGATAGGATAGATCAAACCTGCATCCAACAATTTACCAACCTCTTTCTTTACTACCTCACACATGTTAGGATTCAATCTTCTTTGAGGTTGTACACAAGGTTTGTAATCATTTTCAAGTAAAATCTTGTGAGAACAAAAGCTTGGACTTATACCTGGAATATCCATAATTTTAAATGCAAAAGCTTGCTTATACCTTTTGAGTATACCTAATGTGAGCTCCTTTTGTTCTTCCGTTAAATTTGAAGCAAGTATTACCGGAAGCTTCTTGTTTTCATCAAGGAAGCCATAACATAGATGACTTGGCAATTCCTTTAATTCAAGATCCGGAGGATTCACAAAGGAAGTTTGCTTCTTTTGAAGTTCCTTGCAATTTGCATAAAAGTCCAAAGAATCATCATCTTCACAAATAGCAACATGATTAAAATCTTCTAACAAAATTTTATTCATGCTATTTTCCACAAGTTGATCAATTAAATCCAATGAAAACAACTCATCATCTAATTCCATAGGTTGCATAAGAATAGAATTCAAATTGTAAGACATACTCTTCTCATCTATTCTTATTTTGATATGATTATTGAGAACTTCATTCAATGCTTTGATAGTAACTAGAAAGGAATTCCAAAAATGAGAGGAGCATCATTATGCATGTCAAGAACAATAAAATCTATAGGACAAATCAAAGAATTTATTTTCACAAGCAAATTTGTGGTAATTCCTAAAGGAAAATGAATTGTTCTATTATCACATTGCACTCTCATATTGGTAGATTGTAAATCATTCAATCCTAGCTGTTTGAACAAATTGAGAGGCATGAAATTTACATTTGTACTAGCATCCACTAAAGCATGCAACTCATGTATGTTTCCTATAGTACAAGATAGAGACAAGTGATTAGGAAAATTTTGAATTGAAGAACATCCTTCCAATAGTGCTATAGAACATACTTTATTCAAAGTTACTCCATCAAGCTCCAACGAATATTTCTTAGCAAAAATGTCTTTAAGAAATTTAGCATACTTGGGCACACTATTGATCAACTCAAGTAATGGTAAATTCAAAGAGATGCTTTTAAGAGAATTAAAGAAATGATTGAAGACCTCCCTTTTTCTTTCTCCCTTAGACTTAGCCATGTGGGATGTTATATTTTGTGCCATGAATTCCATTCTTTTTCTTCCAAGCTGCAAGAACAACTTACTCAAATTTTCTTTCCAATTCCCTTCAAAGAAATGAAGTTGAAAGAAAAATTAGGCATGTTATCGGGTGGTATAAAAACAGAGGGAAAATGAAATTTTGGTTCTGAAATTTTTGTTCAAAACAGAGAAAATAAAGAGTTGTACATAAATTAGCTACTGGAATTTTCTGCAAAACAGAGGAAATTACATACTGGAATTTTCATAGTGAACAGGGCAGTTTGCATACTGCAAATACTAGAAAGAAAATGCAGCAGGGGCAGTAAGAATGCTTGCTGGAATTTTACACCAAAAACAGAACAAAGCACACAAAAACTACTGGATTTAATATTCAGCAGCAGTGAGGCAAACAAAATGCTGCTGGACTGCCCGAAATGTTTTTCAAAAACAGTATACAGAAGTAACTAATTTAGCTACTGGAATTGGAAAACAAAAGAAATGGAATTATATACAACTAATGTATCTATATATCACCATTGCAACTCTATGAAATTGAAAATAAACTAAATACTACCCTACTGGAGATTGAGGTAAAGACAGGAAATATCATGCAATTGCTAACTAAATTAACCATGCAAAATCATAAAGAACAAAGAACGTATTCTACCTACTGGAAATGGAAATACATAATATATATACGTCTATTCCTATAGTAAAGTACATGTGATAACGCTAAATTTGGTAATGTTTTGGAAGGGTATTTGTGCATAATTGTTGAGGATTATTAGAGTAAATTGAGATAAATATGTTAATTGTGCACTTAATTGTGATATTTCCGTTTTCAGGAAGTTTGTGGAGCTAATTGATCAAAAGAGTAAAGTTAGGGACTAAATATGTAATTTCTGGAAGTGAACACGCCCATCCAAGAAGCGGAACACGCCCGTGTTCCGATTGATCCAGCACAGTGCACGAACATGCCCAGCAACACGGGCTCAGCGGTGAACACGGCCATCAACACGGCCATCAACACGCCTGTGTTGATGATTTTGCAAATTTTTATTTTACGCCCGTTGCCCTTTTCGTTCTACGCCCGTTGCCCTTAACCGCCTCAATACGCCCGTAATGCCAAGGGGCTACGCCCGTAATGATGCTCTGTCCAGAATCTTTTTTGTAAAAATTACTATTTTACCCTTGTTTTGGTTATCTATAAATATTGGGATTTTTACCATTATTTAAAGGTTGGATTAGGGTTGTATTAGGGTTATCTTAGAGGTTATATTGGTTAGTATCTCACATTGTTCTAGATATTGAATATCATATTGGGTTCTTCTTCAATTTTATATATTTTGGTATAAGATTTGGGGAATTTTCTATTACTTTGATTGAATACTTTTGATTAGATAATTCCCTAGATTGTTTTAGTGAATAAATGTTTCTAGTTAGGTTATGAAATCTCTCCTTGGTCTATGAGGTAGAGTTTTGTGACTTGATCAAGAGGATTTTGAGCTACTTCAATCATTCAAGCTTCAAGGAGCAAGAAGAGGATTCAAGAAGAAAGTTGAGGTGTAGAGATCTTTCCGGATTCAATTGACAACTGGTTTTGGAATTATTTTCTTACCTTCTTCAAGTATTTTTGTTGATAATTCTTGTAATCTAGTTTACCAACCCAATAGGAACTCTCTTCTTCTACATTTCTTTAGAGTAGAAGTGGTTGGTTTTATGTTATACTTTCACTATGAGATTGATCTATTGTGAGTTGATTGTTATGATTTCATTAACTTGAATTGCAATTTCAATTATGGCTTTGATTTGATTGTTTATCTTGAGTTGAGCTCTAGTTCGATTTTGTGGTTCGGGTTTTACACTAATTGTTAAGCCGGACCTTGGATATACGATTAGTGCTAGATTAGTTGGATTGTCTTCCTATTGATGTACCGGACCTTGGATGATTAGTAGGGATTTGATCTTACTAATATATTCGAGTTGTTCTTCATGTATGAATTTCTTTCAACGACACGTATTGAGGAAGTTCATCCTTAGACTCGGATTTGGTGAAATTGTAATAGTTGAATCATGATACTTGATTTTGTTGTGAAGTGTATCCTCCACTCTCTCTAATGTGTTTAGTGAGTTCTTCACATATTCAATATTATCTCATCCATGATTTTACTTTACTTGCTTTTAATTTGCTTTCTAGATTTAGAAATCAATCTTATCATTCTTGATATTGGTTGGTTTACTTGTTGAATGATCCTTATTCACAAATCATATTCATAATTAGTTTGATTATATTTTTCCACACTAGAATTTAATAGAAGTCTTAGGGAAAAACGATTTTTTATAAATGTAAAATCTGAATATCACCTTATTTACTAAACTATTTCGATAGGTGCTCCGCCTAATTGAGTTATTTTATTAAGTGACAAACCTATTTTAATTTTGAAGATTCTTATTATTTTTAGTATTATTTATTCGATTATTTATATTAATATTATATATAACTCAAATGCACATCAACATGCAAAAAGAACTACTGGAAAATCAAGTTCCAATTAATAATACATACATAAATATATAAGCCATGCAAAAGCATGCAAATGCATATTATAAAAACAAAGCATGCAGTACTAACCTATTAGAACATAGTAACCTAAATCTAACTACTGGAATGCAAAAGGTAATTAAGGAAAAATTCATGTAATAATATTTACCTAAATCACCATGCAAACTATACCTAAGTAAAAGCTATACAAATTGTACTACTACAAAGTAATATGCAGTTTGGTAAAACTATCAAAACAACTAAATCATATGCTACTGGAACAGCAAATTCATGCAAGCACAAAAACAAAAACATGAAAATTAAGTCTACTAAATAACATGCACAGAAAAGCAAACATACAAATCGACCAAAGCTACTGGAATAATAATCTAAGAATTGAAGATTGAAATGGAATAAAATTACGGGAATGAAATGTTGGTCACTAAAACAGCATTTCTTAGAATCAATTTCTAAGAATGCTTTCTACTTAATAGAAAGAAGTATACTATA
>JAHSUH010000770.1:0-21146 GCA_025388415.1 Cynanchum wilfordii | reverse complement strand
AGGTCCGGTACATCAATAGGAAGACAATCCAACTAACCTAGCACTAATCGTATATCCAAGGTCCGGCTTAACAATTAGTGTTAACCCGAACCACAAGATCGAATTATAGCTCATCTCAAGATAAACAATCAAATCAAAACCATAATTGAAATTGCAATTCAAGTTAATGAAATCATAACAATCAACTCACAATAGATCAATCCCATAGTGAAAGTATAACATGAAACCAACCACTTCTACTCTAAAGAAATGTAGGAGAAGAGAGTTCCTATTAGGTTGGTAAACTAGATTACAAGAATTATCAACAAAAATACTTGAAGAAGGTAAGAAAATAATTCCAAAACCAGTTGTCAATTGAATCCGGAAAGATCTCTTCACCTCAACTTTCTTCTTGAATCCTCTTCTTGTTCCTTGGAGCTTGAATGGTTGAAGTAGCTCAAAATCCTCTTGATCAAGTCACAAAACTCTACCTCATAGACCAAGGAGAGATTTCATAACCTAACTAGAAACATTTATTCACTAAAACAACCTAGGAAATTATCTAATCAAAGTTATTCAATCAAAGTAATAGAAATTCCCCAAGTTCTATACCAAAGTATATGAAATTGAAGAAAAACCCAATATAATATTCAATATCTAAAAACAATATGAGAAATTAATCCACAAGCCAACCCTAATACAACCCTAATCCCACCTAATCCAACCTTAATTAATGGTAAAAATCTCAATATTTATAGATAACCAAAACAGGGGTAAAATAGTAATTTTACACAAAAATCACTAAAATCTCGGAACAGAGCGCCAAACACGGGCTCAGAGTGTTATACGCAACACGGGCTCGGTGACGGTTTCATCACCGAGCGCGTGTTTAATCTTGCCGTGTTCTTCCTTCCGTTTGGCCGTGTTCATTCACCGAGCACGTGTTCCTTAGCTTGGCAGGCGTGTTCAATGGCTTTGTAGGGCGTGTTCTTGGGCCGAGCGCGTGTTCCCTGGACTGTTGTGTAAATCTTTCCGGAAATTGCATATTTAGTCCCCGAACTTCGCTCTTTTAATCAATTGACTCCACAAACTTCCCGAAAACAGATTTATCACAATTAAGTACACAATTAACATATTTATCTCAATTTACTCTAATAAACCTCAACAATTATGCAAAAATACCCTTCCAAAATATTACCAAATGTAGTGTTATCAATATGCAAGCAGAGGAATGGATTAATATAATTCTTGATGCTAACACCGACCCACTAGTACACACAATTGAAAAGTCCAAGATTCTGCAATTTTTTGTTACTTCTTTTGAGCAGATTTGGATGGAGAGGAATAGAATCTGGAGAAGTGGGCAAAAGATAGACTGGAATGAGATTTATGTCCGGACTAATCGTTCATATCTCAAGTATTGGAGAACAATTGGTAGGAGGAAACAAAAGGGTTTGAATTTACCTGGCACATCCAAGGCGGAACACTGGAATCCACCGAACAAAGGAGAATTGAAGCTCAATTTTGATGCAGCATTCAAAGATGGCAAAACCCCAACTGGAGTGGTGCTTAGAAATTCAGATGGCATCTTATTAGGAGCTTGGGTCAACCACTTCCACTCGGATAATCCCTTCTGTGCTGAGGCAGAAGCGGCTACCCAAGCTCTTAGAATCGCCACCGAACTTGATTTGGAAAGAGTATCTATTGAAGGTGATGCCCATAATGTAATCCTGGTCATACAAGGGCTAACCCAATTCGAAGAGGGCGGCGAAGAAGAGCATTTTAGAAGGCTCCCAATCTGTTTTGGTTTTTGAACTCTGTTCCTCGGAGTTGTAATTCTAGCGCCCACACCTTAGCTAAGTGGGCATTTCATTCAAAATTTTGTGGTAGATTGGATCCATCACTGATAGATAGTTTAGATCTAGTTTAGCCGATGGATTCTTTTGTTTTTTTCTGGTTTTCTGTTGTAATTTCTGTCCTTCTATTTTAATGAATGATCCCGCTTACAAAAAAAAAAAAAAAAAAGTAATGTACGAATAGATATTTTCTTTTTAGATTCAGTGTTCAGATGGTTTCCTAGCAGTATAAAATGTAAATTTAATGAACCATTTCCCAAGATAACCAAAAATTCAAAATATCGCAAAGAGCCATTCGACCTCTAAACAATTCTCTCTCTCTCTCTCGTTCCCGTGAAATTCTTTTAGGCATTGCAGCAACATGGAGGAGGAAGACGTGATGAAATCAGTCGAGTATAGGACAGAGATCGAGAAGGCTCGTATTGAACTCCGTGGTTTAATTTTATCTAACGACTGCGCTCCTATCATGCTTCGCTTGGCGTAAGAATGAACAGCTCTGCCTCTTGTCATGTTTTGTTTTACTGTCAGAAACTTAGTGTAAAATTTAAAATAAAAATGCAATTGATTATCCAGATTCTCTTCATTTGCAGATGGAGCGATGCTGCAACTTATGACAAGAGAGATGGAAGTGGTGGTCCTAATGGTTCCATTAGACTTGAGGAAGAGTACTCTCACGAAGTCAACAATGGCTTGAAAATTGCTATCGATCTTTGCGGTTAACTACTTATTCAATTGGTTTCTCATTTTAACTACTTTTTTTTATTTCAATTATAAATACGCGGTTTGATACTCCTTATTTGTGGTGTAATTAATTTGGGAGTCGTCGAATTTTTTGTTGCATTATTCTGTGGTGTTTGGTGCTATTTGTAATGAAGTTCATCTGTGGATGCCTACTGAGAATTTTTTGAAAATTTTGCAGTTGTAGTAATGGAGTTCATAAGATTATTTTGTTTATTTTACCTCTCTTTGATTGAATTGGCTGTCTTCACTTTTGATACCTTAGGGCTAAGTGTTTCAGGTAAAAGTTTGGACAAATAATGCAAGTGGTAGGAATTGTATGTATGGGCGGTTAGAAAACACGAGTACTGATGAAGCCAGGGCTGGAAACCTTGCCCTTGCGATATCCTTACCCGTTTTCTTTTATCATAAATTGATTGTGTCAGATAAACCAGAATAAATTAATCGCTCTGTTGATAATTCTTGCAACTTTAAATCAAATCTTCAATATTATTAACTGCTGCTTTTAGGTTCTGGCATTTAAGCTTGAAAGGTAATATATTCTTATGGATAGTAACCATAATAATATTTGTGATCGTTCCTTGAAGAAGAGGAAAAGCCAATGTTATTCTTATGGAAATGTTTCAAATTCTTTCTTAGTATTACTCTCTATTTCTCGCACATATTTCTCTCTTTTTTTTCCTTCTTTGAGGGGGTAGGAGGTGGGTTTGAGGTGTTATAGTCAGGAAAACAAAAATTCTACTGTTCAATACTTTTCAAAATTCAAAATGGATTTCTCTTCTAATTGGCATTCTGATGGTTACCTCTTTTTGGTATCACAGAAGAAGTGAAATCCAAACATCCAATGATAACATATGCAGACTTGTACCAGGTAAGATATATATATATATTTTTTTAATTTTAATGTCATACAGTTGATTATAGATTATGAGGACTAGTAACTTCCTTAATCAATAGATAGTTTCAGTTATAAAATTCAGGTATTATGATAAATTATTAACTGTTCTCTGGTCAGTTATTGTTGATCATGAGGATCTTCAATTGTTTTACCCTCTGAATTAGGATGGTGTGGGAGAACACAACTTAGAACTTAATATCACCCCCCATTGTCAAGCACAAATACAGTGTGAGAAAGTTTCCCATCTGTCATACATGTCAATGACAATGTGGGAGGTCTCGAAGTCTCAGTTCATAGGAAAATCAGAAATATGGAAATAAATTTGCAGAGCTATTAGGAATTTTAGGTTTTTATTGGATAATGGGTAGTTTCGAATTTGAGGATTTATTCAATGACTTAATTTTAGGTTTTTATTCTCTTGGAATCAAATGGTCAAGTACAAAGAAACTATGAAGCAAGAGAGAGAAGTTATCGAGAAGTTAATAAACTATTCTTCATAAGGCATATCCAGATCATGGCCTGTTTACTCTTTTCAATTGTTGTGCATTGCTTGATGAGTGATTGATATGGAGAGTTATTATATATCCAACAAAAGAAAAAGAGAGAGGTTCAACTGTAGTTGTTAATCATAATCAAATATTATCTGAATGAGTTGCTTAACATGACTCAAACTAATTAAATTGTGCCTTCATTCCATCTAAATAACCATTTCTATATAGCTTGCTGGTGTTGTTGCTGTTGAAGTTACTGGTGGCCCAACAATTGACTTTATTCATGGTAGAAGGGTATGTCCTTCTCATAATGGAAAAGAAACCAATTGTATTAAACTTGATTTTCTATGTTATAATTTCTTTACCTATTTTCCTTCCCTTCAACAGGATTCAACCATTTGCACCAGGGAAGGGAGACTGCCTGAACCCAGATCAGGTTGTTCATTGCTATCTCTTTTGTTACTTTTGTTCTGTCAGAAGTGAATTTGCATCTCCCCTCTGTTGCACATGAATGAATTAATCTTGTGGTGTCGGCTTATGTTTTCTTTACTAAAACGATATATATTCCTTCAAGAATTTCTACACTTTGTAATATTTGAATCATATTTGTCCTTCTTTACTATTGAACTAGAATTTCCCTAAGCATGATTTTCTTTTCTGTAAGTCTTGCTTACTAAACCACTGAATGGCCTATTTATTCTCCCTCAGAATTCTGCATAGTATACTTTCATTATATAATTGTTAGTTCTATCTATACTACCTGCTTGTACTGACCAGTAATTATTAGTATTCTTTTCGTTGGGTGCATTATATCTGAAGTTCTACACATTAGAAACCGTGAGAAGATAATCAATAGTCATTTATTTGTGATGCATGTTTGCCGTTATAAAGAAATGATCATTTATCCTGGAAATTTGTGATAGATGTTTGATACGAATCTATCTAAGTGCTGATTAAAGTGCCTCATAAATCAACAATTAAAATTTTGAAATGTGTAAATCTTTTTTTTTCTCTTCCTTGATTGTAGACGAGGATCATCTGCGGAGTGCGTTCTATCGTATGGGTTTGTCCGATAGAGATATTGTGGCCCTATCAGGTGCCCACACACTGGTAATTTATTTGGTTTTTTCTGTTCTGAGTTACTTTCAAAGAAGATTAGTACTTTAGACAAGGTTTCTTTAGAAAGACAATTAAGTGTTTATTCATGTTTCTTAATATTTTATTGAACAATATGGTTAATTTTATTATTATTATTTTTTTTTCTTTTTTCCTGTTTTTAGGGAAGAGCACATAATGAGAGGTCAGGATTTGAGGGGCCTTGGACCCACGAACCTTTGAAATTTGATAATTCATATTACGTGTAAGACACAAGACATTGCTGCTTAATTTATGATCTTTCAGTTGAGAAGCTCAAAAAAAAAAAATCAACAGCTTCTAAATTTCCCAATTTGTAGCATGTATTTCTGTTTGCAATTTAATTTGGAATTGCTACTATGAATCAGGGGGCTCCGTAAAGTTGTAGGTGAAGGGCTGGTGAAACTTCCGACTGATATTTGTATAATAAGGGATCCCGCACTTCGCAAGTATGTTTTAGAGTATTCAAATGTATGTATGACTGACTATCTGGTAAGTTAATATATATATTATAATATATTTTTTATATATATTATAATATATTTTTTCTCTTCCCAAGTTCGCACATTTACTGATGGCTATCAAGAAGAACAATATTCAAATTAGACCTGCCAAGTTACTTAATGGATGTTCACTTATATCTGTGTACGATCAGCTATGAGATGAACTACTAGTTTGACTGAGCCCTTTTCCTGCATGCATTTCTCAAAGATTGTTGTTGATTATGGTAGTATGATAGGATATGGGTGTTTCTCACATCTTGCATTCATGAGATTCTATTTGCTGACGTGCAGGATCAGGAACTTTTCTTTAGAGATTATGCAGAATCACACAAGAAGTTTTCAGAACTTGGAATGCGAGAAAAGAAGAGAGCCGAACAGAGGCGAAATGCATTTGAAGTAGCATTTGGATTAACTGTTGCGGCTGCAGTGGTCGTACTCGCTTCTATATATGATGGCCGGAGAATACGCTAAACTGAGATGATAATACTATGTTGTTCTTCGATGCTCAAAATTCAAGATGAATTGCAGAAGAAAAGCTCATACGGGTTTATTGAGTAATGAGAACTGGGCATTGCTTATATTTTGTATTGAAACTATACTACTAGTTAGGAAAAAAATATAACTGTAGATACAAGGATAACAGCAAATTGTAAATCAGTGGAGTCAAATCAAGTCTCTAAAGCTACTCAGTACAACTGAATCTGGAAAAATTTTCAAAGGCAAAAACTACTTGCTTCTTTTATTGGCCATTTTCTCTCTTTCTTCTCTGTTTCTCTACATTATCTGAACTCTGTTTTACTTGGCGCTCTTTCCCCTTTTTTTTTTTTTAATTCAAGTAAAAGGAAAAGATGAAGCATTAAATAAAAGAACTTTTTTTTTTTTTTTTTTTTTTTTGTTTAAAACCAGGTATAGATATCATATAGATTCAAAAGGATGTACAAGATACAAGTTACCAAAGACAGGACCAGAGCCCTATGCCCATGCTAAGAGGAGCTCGAGAACCTTACGGAGGCACTTCTTGGCAAGAGCATTGGGATCCTCCAAAAAATGGGGTGTACTTGAGATTTCTAGCGTTATGGTTAAACCATAACTCATGTACAACTTGCCTAAAAATATAAGGTCACATCCTACCAAAAGAGTAGTTAAAAACGACTACTATTAACATTCATACAAATCCAACGGTTGCTATCCATTTGACAAAAAGAACGAGGACAAAAATTCCTGTCGATAATAGTCCTCCACACAACTGCTGGACGTGCGGTCCTGCAGATGAGATGAAGGCATAATTGAGAATGACTCGAACACCATTGACAAAGAGGAGAGGGTATAATGTGCCTATACCAAAAAAAAATTGGGCAGTTGGCAAAGCTCCATGCGCAGCTGTCCATAAGGTTAAAGAGGGTCTCAGCGACCCTTTAAATCTCCATATTCGTTTCCATGGGAAGTGATCGTTTCTGCTACAATGAGTAGTTAATAGACCACGCACCGAATGCGTAGTAAATTGGCCATGTTTGGTGAGTTTCCACCTCATTATGTCCACACCTTGTTCGATTTCACCGGTTGGGAGGCCGCCATCTCTTTGTAAAATTGGAGCCGGTAACAAGTGCCGCAACTCGTCAAAGATCCATCCCCCCGTCGGATGCCAATAGTCCTGAACCATTCCGTGTTCTTTGAGCCAACGGGACAACCGCACGGGCCTTTACATAGAGGGGTTCCGACAGCAACCAAGAGTCAAACCATAAGAAAACCGAGGAACCATTTCCAATATCCCAATATACATTATCTCGCACCACATCACTAGCTGGTGTGTGCTTTGAATGAGTAAAAATATAGTATCATATAAAGCAAATAATCTCACAAAAACAGTGTCACATAATCAAACATAACTAAGGCAGAGTACCTATCGCATGCGAGATAGTAACACGGGAGTACCACGATTTTAAATTTATAAATATCGTATCCTCGGGAACGTTGGTAACGGCTGGTTAGTTTCTACCAATTATGACAAACTTTAAGCTTCAGGGAATTAGTCCTATGTGTCCATTCGATTTACATATGTTTGTTTAAAGAATATTTAAAACAATAATGGAAAATAATTGACTAAGATCTCTAATGAAGTACGTATGATTAATTAAGATGAACAATGTTCGAAAGTTCAATTTGCAAATGGATCTAAGGCAATTATGAATTCGATTTATCTTACTACCATACCCGAGTTGTCTAGAATGATTACCTCAATACTGGTCATTGTAAGTAATCCTAAACCTTTTTAGATTAGTTATTAAGGCGTCAATTTAATAACATAACCTTAAGATTTGCATTAATTCCAAACCCAAGATTATTAGGATGCCTAACCTCGGATCGTCGTTGTAAGTTATTAGTCCTAATCTGGCAACTCATTAAATCTCCTACGGTCGGGTTTCATTAACAAATCGTCAATTTAATTAACTATTGTAGTATCATGAATCAACCTAAGTATCATAGCATAAACTCAATACAAGAATCAAATCGAAAGCGTAAAACAATAAACAAATCATAATGTATATTAAAACATATCCTTCCCGGGAATATATAAATCATTAATCAATCAATCAAAATAAAGAGTATCTTAGGACACAGAATCATAACATATAAAAGAAAAGAAATACAAGAACGAAAAGAAAAGGAAAGAGAAAGTTGTCGTGTTGCTCTCACTTGCTTCCACCTGGCTGCTTAATCCCTCTCGACCCTCGCGAGACTTGTGCTCCGGATCCTTATCTCGCTCTAAAGATCTTCATAGATCACTTCCTCTCAACTAAACTATAGGGATATTCCTTACGGTCGAGGTTCAACCCCTACACTCGAGAAGAAAGAAAAATAATGAAAACTGAAAACTAGACTGAAGGTTATCACGAAATTCCTATTGGCTAGGAACTCGGAAATGCTCCTGTTCCGAGTGATTCTAGTGTCTTTCAACAACTGGGGGAGTGCATCTATTTATAGGAGTGAAATAGAGTTGAAAAGAGGTAAAATTTCCATGTGGGACTGATAACATCAAATATGATCATGTTTTGAGATATAATTTGTGCATGATTTGTGAATATAATTGTATTATATTGAGATAAATTGATTGATTTTAGGCTTAATTGCAAATATTCTCTTTTGGGTAACTCGCGGGGCAAATTGGTGTAAAAAGATAAATTTAGAGGCAAAAGCGAAACATTCCGGATATATGCTACGCCGTGCAAAGATGACATACGCCCGTATCGGAGTAAACGCGCCGTTCCCTTTTGTGCATCACGCCTGTATGAATTAACTACCCTCTCTACGGTCGGGGCACTCGGATCATACGCCCGTAGGGCATAACTGCAACAATACGCCCGTAAAGCATAGAGGGCTACGCCCGTAGTGATGCTCTATCCAGAATCTTTTATGTAAAATGACGATTTTACCCCCGGTTTTAGTTTATCTATAAATATTAGGATTTTTAGCATTAATTTTTTGGCTTGTATTTTGGAAGGGGTTATGCTATTAAATTGTAATACTTTTTAGGGTTTTTGAATTTAGATCTATACTTTCCTACTTTCATATTTTTGAGATCTTGTTCATATGTTGTGAGTTGAGAGATTACCTTGTGAGATCTTGTGAGAAGTTGCCTCAACCATAAGGAATTTCTTTAGAGTCTTGCAAGAGAAGAATCAACTTCCCGAACTTGAAGATTTGAAGGAGAGAAGTTTGATCAAAAAGAAGGTTGCGGGAGGTTACTCTTCTTTCTTTGATTTGTTTGAATCTCAATCTTGTAATTAGACACCAACCCTAGGAACTCCTCTTTCTACATTTCTTTTAGGTAGAAATGGTTGGTATTATTCTACAAATTACTTTGGGCAAATTATGGTTTTCATGGATGATTGTTATAGTGTTATTAATTTGATATTACAATTTCATTCATAGCTTTAAATCTGAATTTTATCTTGAGTGTCAAGCTTTGATTTGAGGTTGTAGTTTCAAATTAACACTTATTGTTAGGCCGGAACTAGGACAACAATTAGTGCCAACATTGATTCGATTAGATTTCCTATTGATGGACCGGAACTAGGATGATTGATGGGAGATTTGATCTTGTCAACATTCAAGTGTTCTTAAATCAATGAATTTCTTGCCACAAACCGTATGGAAGAAATTCTACTCTAGACTTGAATATTGGTGAGATTATGATAGTTATTTCATGATTAATCTTGCCCCTAGTAGTTTGTATCCTTCATTTCTCCTATTATTTCTTATGAGTTTCTACCTTCCATTACTTGCTTGATCTTCTACTTTGCTTTATTTTACTTTGCTTTCTAGGATTTAGAAATCAATCCTATCATTCTTGATATTGATTGGTTTACTTGTTGAATGATCCTTATTCACAAATCATATTCATAATTAGTTTGATTATATTTTCCACACTAGAATTTAATAGAAGTCCTAGGGAAAAAACGATTTTTATAAATTTAAAATCCGAATACCACCTTATTTACTAAACTATTTCGATAGGTGTTCCGCCTAATTGAGTTATTTTATTAGTGACAAATCTATTTTAATCATAGAGATTCTTATTATTTTTAGTATTATTTATTCGTTTATTTTTATTATTTATATATAACTCAAAATATACATCGATTTTGGCGCCGTTGTCGGGGAATCCTATTAATTTTCGTGATGTTTTTCCTCTAAGTTCGTTTGTAATTTTTGGGAAAAATTTTCATCAACGGTGTGAAATCTATAACGAATTAATTTTGATATGATTTGTTTTATGATATCATTCTCAAGTAACTTTTATTTTTCATGTCTAATTCTTAGAATATCTTTGATCTCTTTGATAGATCTTGGATATTTGCTTGATCGATTTTATTTCTTTAGTTTAGATGTTTCGATTTCATTTGTTTCCTATTTTTAGTTGAGTAGTTTAATTTTGATTCTTTGATTTCTCTTATTCTTACTCTAGTAGTTTTCTTTTGTTACTCGTATTTTGTTTCTCTTACTTTCATATTAATTCATTTTCTTAGAATTTCTTTTGTTTAGATTATAGATTTTTGGATTTAGATTTTAGGTTAGATGATTTAGTATCATGATGTTTAGGTTTAGTTAGTGTTTTGGTTAGTTTAGATCCTTTAGGTAAACTTATACTTAGAGATTTTGGTTAGATATAGCTTAGATATTTTGGATTTAGGTTAACTTTAGTTGATTTAGATTAAGATAGTTTAATTAGTTTAGTGCTTTAGATTAGGTTAGCTTTTGATTCTTTAGAGTCTTAACCCTTAGAATAACTTAGATCTTTGGTTTTAATATCTTAATTTGATCTTTAGTTTAGAATTTTAGATCTAATTGTTTTTCTTATTTTCTAACTTGACTTAGTTTGTTCTAATCCTTATAACTTTCTCTAACTAGTTCTTAGGTATGGATAGTATAAGATCTAACTAGTTTTCTAACTTGATTCTCTCTTTCATTGATTTCTATTTCACGTTCTTAGATGTATTTCCATGCTTTCGTTTTTTTTTTTTTTTAGTTGTTATAGAATTTGTCTTGATTGTTAGGTATTATGTTAGAATAGTTTAGTTTACTTCTCTTCTTAATCTTAGTTTCATTACTTGTCATTTACTTGTTTTGCATTTTCTTTAGTTGTCTTACATTTTCATTTTCATTTCATTTTATCTTCATTCCTTTATTTTCTTTAAGTACTTTCTAGTTTAGTTAGTATTCTAATAATATCTTCAATTCGTGAAGAATATTATCTAGATACTTACTTTTGTTAGGAATTGATGTTAGATGTTTTTCGTATTTTCTATCTTTTATTTGTTAGCCTTAACTTGTGTTTGATATGAGTTTTGGTATAGCTTTTCTTTTTTATTTTCTTCTTTTGAAATTTTTGTTAGAATTTGCATATAGTAAATTTTTCAATAAAAGGTCACCATTGTTATTTTTAGATTTGCATCTTTAGGAATTTATCTAGTAATCTTTGAATTCTTTAGGTAATAAATATATAGCTTTTTATTAAAAAGTAAGCATTCTTAGAAATTAATTCTAAGAAATGCTAGTTTAGTGACCAACATTTCTAGTTTAGTCATTTAATTCACTTCATTAGTTTTGTTACATTTCATTTTCAGATTTCATTATATTCGTTCTTGCATATGATTTAGTTAGTTTGCATGTTTTGTTTTTCTTTGCAATTGATTTAATATATTTGTATGAATGTGCATATGATGTTTTGTCTATTATACTTGATTTTGTAGCTAGAATTAGGTATTTTATACATGATTTGCATGCTTTAGTGGATGATAGTACTAATGTCAATCTCATGCCTCTCATCTTGTTCAAACAACTAGGATTGGAAGAGCTACAACCTACCAATATGAGAGTACAATGTGACAATAGAACAATTCATGTTCCTTTAGGAATTGCATCAAACTTACTTGTGAAAATAAATCCCTTGATTTGTCCAGTAGATTTTATTGTTATAGACATGCATGATGAAGCTCCTCTCATTTTTGGAAGTTCCTTTCTAATCACTATCAAAGCATTGAATGACATTTTTAATGATCATATTAAAATGAGAATAGATGAAGAAAGCATGTCTTACAATTTGAATTCTATTCTTTTGCAACCTATGGAATTAGATGATGAGTTGTTTTCATTGGATTTAATTGGTCATCTTGTGGAAAATAGCATTAATAAAACATTGTTGAAAGATTCTAATCATGTTACTATTTGTGAAGATGATGATTCTTTGGATTCATATGCAAATTGCAAGGAACTTCAAAAGAAGCAAACTTCCTTTGTAGATCCTCCAAATCTTGAATTAAAAGAATTGCCAAGTCACCTATGCTATGGATTCCTTGATGAAGACAAAAAGCTTCCGTAATACTTCCTTCAAATTTAACGAAAGCAGAAAAGGAGCTCACATTAGATATACTCAAAAGGTATAAGCAAGCTTTTGCATTCAAAATTGTGGACATTCCAGGTATAAGTCCAAGCTTTTGTTCTCACAAGATTTTACTCGAAAATGATTACAAACCTTGTGTACAACCTCAAAGAAGATTGAATCCTAACATGTGTGAGGTAGTAAAGAAAGAAGTTGTTAAATTGTTGGATGCAGGTTTGATCTATCATATCTCGGATAGTGAGTGGGTAAGTCCCGTGCAAGTTGTGCCTAAAAAGGGAGGTATTACGGTTGTCAAGAATGACAACAATGAGCTTATTCCTACTAGAACTGTGATTGGACATCGTGTTTGTATTGATTATCGTAAATTGAATAGTGCTACTAGAAAAGATCATTTCCCTCTCCCTTTTATTGATCAAATGCTTGAAAGACTTGCCAGGACATTCTTATTATTGCTTTTTAGATGGATTTTCGGGTTATTTTCAAATTCCTATTGCTCCCGAAGACCAACATAAAACTACTTTTACTTGCCCGCATGGTACTTTTGCATATAGACGTATGCCCTTTGGTTTATGTAATGCTCCAGCTACTTTTCAACGTTGCATGACTTCTATATTTGATGACATGTTAGGAGATACTATGGAAGTTTTCATGGATGATTTTTTGGTAATTCTTTTGAATCATGTTTGCAAAATCTAGAGAGTATGCTTAAGAGATGTTTAAAAGCTAATCTTGTTTTAAATTGGGAGAAATGTCATTTTATGGTTCAAGAGGGAATAGTTCTTGGACATAAGATCTCACATCTTGGATTAGAAGTTGATAAAGCTAAAATAGAAGTTATTTCAAAACTCCCTCCTCCTCTGAATGTCAAAGGTGTTCGAAGCTTTCTAGGGCATCTTTGGATTTTATCGCCGGTTTATTAAAGATTTCTCTTTAATTGCTAAACCTTTGAATAACTTGCTTGGAAAAGATGTTCCTTTCTTATTTGATAAAAATTATCTTGATGCCTTTAATATTTTGAAGAAATTATTAACTACCGGCACCTATTATGATATCACCCGATTGGAGTTTTCCTTTTGAATTAATGTGTGATGCTAGTGATTATGCGGTAGGGGTTGTTTTAGGACAACGACATGATAAAAAATTCCATGTTATATCCTACGCTAGTAAAACTCTCACAGATGCACAAACTCACTACACCACGATTGAGAAAGAACTTTTAGCTGTTGTTTTTGCTTTTGATAAATTCCGTTCTTACTTGATTATGTTAAAGACTATTGTTTATCCTGATCATTCTTCTTTGAAATATCTTTTCAATAAAACAGATGCAAAACCAAGATTAATAAGATGGGTGTTCTTGTTACGGGAATTTGATATTGAAATCCGTGATAAGAAAGGTTGCGAAAATGTAGTGCAAGATCATCATGTCTCGATTAGAAAATCCCGAGCTTGATATCCTAGACGAAACCGTGATAGCTGATACATTTCCCGATGAAAGCTTATTTTTAATTGAAATTTTGAACTTTATTGATAAATCTCATCCTTGGTTTGCCGATATTGCTAACTATCTTGCTGCTAAGATACTCCTTAGCAACTTAACCTCCCACCAAAAGCATAAATTCTTTTCTGACTTAAAGTACTATTTTTGGGATGATCCGTTTTTATTTCGTATTTGTGCTGATCAAATTATTCGAAGATGTGTTTCAGGGATAGAATGTTTTGAGATTTTAGAACACACTACACACGGGACCAACTGGAGGACACCTAGGCGCAAACACAACACCGGGAAAGGTATTAGAAGCGGGATTTTATTGGCCAACGATGTTTAAAGATGCACAATCCTTTGTAAAAGCATGTAACGCTTGTCAACGGACCAGAAAAATCTCCGTACGGGACCGAATGCCGCAACAAATCATTCAAAGCATCGAAATCTTTGATATTTGGGGGTATTGATTTCATGGGCCCTTTTCCTTCTTCTCATGGAAATAAATATATTTTAGTAGTCTGAATATTTTTCTAAATGGCTGGAGGCCTAGGCTTGTGCTACTAACGATGCTAAAATTGTATGTAAGTTTCTTCAACGATTGTTTGTAAGGTTCGGATATCCAAAAGCGTTAATCGGCGATAGAGGAACTCACTTTTGCAACTCTCAACTCGAGAAAATTCTCAAGCGATATGGAGTCCAACATCGATTATCCACATCTTATCATCCTCAAACAAGTGGACAAGTGGAGGTGACAAATCGAGGAATCAAGAGAATCTCTGGAAAAAACCGTGGGAGTTAACGAGAAAAGACTGTCTTTGAAGTTAGATGATGCTCTATGGGCTTTCCGGACTGCATTTCGTACTTCCACGGGATTCTCTCCATATCGCCTCCTCTATGGTAAAACTTGTCACTTACCCGTTGAAATCGAACATAAGGCTTTTTGGGCTCTTCAGAATGCAACTTGAACGAACTTACTACAAAAGAGATAATTTTGCAATTTCACGAACTCGACGAATGGAGGTTTCAAGCCTACGAAAATTCCTTGAATTTCAAAATAAAAACAAATTATGGCATGATAAGCGTCTTCGGGGTCCAAAAGAATTTTCTAGTGGTGATAAAGTTTTGATTTTTAACTCGCGTTTGAAAAGTGTCTCGAGGAAAAATGAAAAGCTATTGGACCGGTCCGTTTGTAATATCTCGAGTTTTTCCTTATGGAGTTTGAAGTATTACGAGACGATGGATCGACATTCAAAATCAATGGCTAGCGGTTGAAAATTTACACGGAACCTTTCATCAAGAAAGTTAACGATCTATATCTCGATTAATGATTGTGATAGGGAAGTATCATTTTTGGGGTTTATTTTTCTTGCGTTTTGTCTTGTGTTTTTTCTTTCCGCACTTATTCCTATTTTCTTTTATTCTCCTTCTTAGTTGTTTCTCGCTTTCTTATCTCTCTTAAAATAAGTTGTGGGGTATTCGCATTTTACACCGAGGACAAGGTAATTTTCTTTCAAGTTGTGGGGTAGGTGCACACACCGATTTTCTCTCGTTTTATCTTAAAATTGCCAAAATTTTTCAAAATTTTCAAGATAATTAGTTTACTTGAAAAGATTATTTTGTGAACTTTTTGTGGGAATTTGATTTGCTTAGTCGATGATATAAACTATTTGTTGATTGTTAAAAGTCTTATGATTTGATTTGTTTCATCTCGTTGATACTTGGTACGAGCATGATTATAGGAAAAATCCTGAAAAAAACTTTTTGACATAACTATTTTTGGTTGTTTGTTCCGATTAGTGGACTACTTTTGGACAACTTATTTGAATAGTATTAAGTCTTTTGGGGAATGTAAATGACTTGAGTTTTCACTTGAAAATTCTTTGAGAGACTTGCCACAATTTTATTATTTTCGTTGAATAAATTGTTGAATAAAAAAGTTATTTGCATGTATCCTTTGCTACTTGAGCACCACTCCTTATGGGAATTGAATGCCCGGTGCCCCTAAGGTCCTCGAGATCCGGGAGTCATCGGAGTGGAACTCGCGTTACAAGGGTAGTTAAAGTTGATATTGTTAAGCGAAAAAATAAAAACCTTGAAAAAAAAAAGTGAATAAAATTTTACTTTTGAATAAGTGGCTTGTTTCTTGAGATTTGATTGTGATTATTTCTCGTTGTTGAAGTTCTTGATCGACCACACCACTATTTGAGTAGTTGCTTTGAAAGAAAATTTGTTATTTGGATCATCAATTGAGATAGAGCACACACTTTACTCATGATGATTTTATGATCGTTTTTCGTATTTAAGTTGAAAATGTTTTGTTCAAATTGAGTTTTCTTGACTTAGACATAAAACATTTGATGAGGCATAAAAGTGAATCTTCCCTTAGCACTTTGTTGATGAGATTTTTGAAAAGTAAACTAGTCTATGTTGAAGTTCTTAAGAAAATTCATGCACATCTTAATTAAGTTAAAATTGCTTTTGAGCTATTTGATGTTAGTTTGTTTCTTCTTAAACCTCTTTCATTTGATTTGCTTGAGGACAAGCAAGGTTTAAGTTGTGGGGTATTTGATAACATCAAATATGATCATGTTTTGAGATATAATTTGTGCATGATTTGTGAATATAATTGTATTATATTGAGATAAATTGATTGATTTTAGGCTTAATTGCAAATATTACGTTTGTAACTCTCGGGTCAAATTGGTGTAAAAGATAAATTTAGAGGCAAAAGCGAAACATTCGGAAATATGCTACGCCCGTGCAAGATGACATACGCCCGTCTGGATGAGTAAACGCCCGCGTTTTTGTGCATCACGCCTGTATGAATTAACTACCCTCTCTACGGTCGTGGCACTCTGGGATCATACGCCCGTAGGGCATAACTGCAAACAATATGCCCGTAAAGCATGAGGGCTACGCCCGTAGTGATGCTCCGTCCAGAATCTTTTATGTAAAATGACGATTTTACCCCCGGTTTAGTTTATCTATAAATATTAGGATTTTTAGCATTAATTTTTTGGCTTGTATTTTGGAAGGGGTTATGCTATTAAATTGTAATACTTTTTAGGGTTTTGAATTTAGATCTATACTTTCCTACTTTCATATTTTTGGGATCTTGTTCATATGTTGTGAGTTGAGAGATTACCTTGTGAGATCTTGTGAGAAGTTGCCTCAACCATAAGGAATTTCTTTAGAGTCTTGCAAGAGAAGAATCAACTTCATGAACTTGAAGATTTGAAGGAGAGAAGTTTGATCAAAAAGAAGGTTGCAGAGGTTACTCTTCTTTCTTTGATTTGTTTGAATCTCAATCTTGTAATTAGACACCAACCCTAGGAACTCCTCTTTCTACATTTCTTTTAGGTAGAAATGGTTGGTATTATTCTACAAATTACTTTGGGCAAATTATGGTTTTCATGGATGATTGTTATAGTGTTATTAATTTGATATTACAATTTCATTCATAGCTTTAAATCTGAATTTTATCTTGAGTGTCAAGCTTTGATTTGAGGTTGTAGTTTCAAATTAACACTTATTGTTAGGCCGGAACTAGGACAACAATTAGTGCCAACATTGATTCGATTAGATTTCCTATTGATGGACCCGGAACTAGGATGATTGATGGGAGATTTGATCTTGTCAACATTCAAGTGTTCTTAAATCAATGAATTTCTTGCCACAAACCGTATGGAAGAAATTCTACTCTAGACTTGAATATTGGTGAGATTATGATAGTTATTTCATGATTAATCTTGCCCCTAGTAGTTTGTATCCTTCATTTCTCCTATTATTTCTTATGAGTTTCTACCTTCCATTACTTGCTTGATCTTCTACTTTGCTTTATTTTACTTTGCTTTCTAGGATTTAGAAATCAATCCTATCATTCTTGATATTGATTGGTTTACTTGTTGAATGATCCTTATTCACAAATCATATTCATAATTAGTTTGATTATATTTTCCACACTAGAATTTAATAAAAGTCCTAGGGAAAAACGATTTTTATAAATTTAAAATCTGAATACCACCTTATTTACTAAACTATTTCGATAGGTGTTACTGCCTAATTGAGTTATTTTATTAGTGACAAATCTATTTTAATCATAGAGATTCTTATTATTTTTAGTATTATTTATTCGTTTATTTTTATTATTTATATATAACTCAAAATATACATCAGGGACATTGAATTACGCCAAAATTGCCTTGAACACGCCCGTGTCGCGTGTCTCCAACACGCGGCTCAAACACGGCCAGAAAACCGTCTTTGGCTTAACACGGCCAGAAACAAGGGCAGGAACACGCCCGTGTTGATATTTGTTTTCCAAAAATTGCACTTTTAGTCCCTAATTTCTTCCTTTCTTCAATTTTGGTCCTTGAAACTTCCGAAATCAAAAACGAGAAAGAATTTGCGTAATTTCCAATCAATTAAATCCAATTAACTCCATAATTAACTCGAATTGAACATAATTAATGTATAAAAACACGATATAAAATCGAGTTATCACTAGCCTTAAGAATGTTGCGCCACAAGGGTTAGACATTGGCGGCACACGTTCTCCAAACAACCTGCCACCCCCCCCTTACTTCGTGCAAAATCCGGTTACTAAGGTTGAGCGGTTGTTGTCCCAATTTCCAAGCAAGTTTTGCTAATAATGCAATGTTCATGGGACCTAACTCCATTATCCCCAAACCACCTATCCACAAAGGGCAACAAATTTTATACCAAGCGATTGTGTGTAAGACTCCTTTCCCCTCCTGCGACCCCCAAAAGAAATTTTGGCAAATCCGGTCTAGACCTTTCAAAATCACCTCCGGGAGCTTAGTTGTTTGCATGGCATATGTAGGAACAGCAGATAAGGTGGTCTTAACGAGAATCCCTCGGGCAGCCCGTGACAGGGAATTAATTTTCCAGCCGGCAAGCTTACGTTGAGCCCTCTCCACTAAATAGGAAAACATCCCCTTTGTTCATCCATGATGAATCGGCATTCCTAGGTAAACACCGAGGTTAGTTGAGGCTGGAATTTGAAACTCGAAAGAAATAGAATGTCTCGGGTAACTCGGAGTGTTGGGGGAAAACCATATCCGAGACTTGTTTCGGTTAACCCTTTGACTTGAAGCACCACAAAACCAGGCTAAGCTTGTTCCATCAAACCGCTTGAGAAAGGGAAGCTTCCCCGAATAGCAATAGGTCATCTGCAAAGAAAATATGAGAGACTTTAGGTCCACCTCGATTGGTTTTGACAGCAGCCCACCTATTACATTCCACTGATTGGTTGATCTTTTGACAAAGAACCTCCATACATAATACAAATAAATAGGGGGAAAGGGGGTCGCCTTGTCGGAGTCCACGGGAAGGAGTGAACGGGTCTAAAGGTTCACCATTCCAACACACCGATAAGGATGCCGAAGTAACGCAATCCATGATAAGGGTGGTGAACTCCGGGCAGAATCCCATAGCGGGTAAGACCTCTCGTAGAAAATCCCAGTCAACCCGGTCATAGGTCTTCTCAAGATCTACCTTCAAGATAAAACCACTGTTTCTACCCTTCCTTTTTATTAAAGAGTGCACTAATTCTTGTGCCACTATGATGTTATCCACCATAGATCTACCGGGAATGAAGCTAGCTTGGTTTAGTCCTGTGAGCTTGATCATCAAAGGTTTCAAACGATTAGCCAAAATCTTCAAGACCACTTTGACCAAAATATTGCATAGGGAGATAGGTCGAAATTGAGATAGTAGCTCCTGGGTATTACCTTTAGGAATAAGATAGATGACGACGATTATTGATACCCTCAACCACTTTCCCATTCACAAACATACCCTGTACTGCCTTTGCGATATCCTCACCTAGGATATGCCAATATTTCTGGAAAATACAATCGGGACCAGGTGCTTTATAGGCACCCATTTGAAAGACAGCTTCCCGAACTTCCTCGAATGAAATGGGTCCGTTCATCCAACGTCGGTCCCAGTGCGAGATATGAGGAAAACTCCAATCCGAAAAAACATACGGTGCACACAGTTCCTTTGAGTATAGTTTTACATAAAAGTCTCAGGGCTTGTTCCCTAAGAACATCCATATCATCACACCAGTTAATTCGGTCAACTTTTAGCTTCAAAATTTTGTTCCTTCTTCCGAATCTGAAGCGGTGGTATGGAAAAATTTGGTGCTTCTCTCCCCTCTTTTTAGCCAGGAGATTCCGGATTTTTTCGCGCAATACAAGTCCTCCTGTTCCAAAATTTCATCAATTCCGACGCAAAAAGAATTCTCCAACAAAGTTAACCTTGAAGACGGACGAATCGGGTCGCTTAATACTGCCCGATACGCAAAAGGGCTGATTAAATTTACGAAAAAATGTTGCCAAACACGCACCTATTCCATCGGGAAAGGGATGCACAGCGGGGAAAGCTTCGAAACTACATCCGCTATTTCCACCTTCATTCCAACTCTCTACAACAAGAAATTTCTCCAACCTGGGATGGAGGAACCCAGCAACCGCACACGGAGGATACATTACAGTCTGTCCTCCTGAGGGAGGACATTACTGGCCTGAATGCAGACTCTGGATGATGGTTGGATATGCCCAAGGTGAACAACTTCTTCCTATTCGGGAACAAGTCGACCACTGCTGATTATAGAGAGCCTTATCCAACCGCTTCCGGACATTATCTCGCCGTTTCCTCATATTAGACCAGTGAGGGAGGACCCCAGCCCAAGTCAATCCATGCACAACTCATGATAACATCGGGAAATGGTTAAACACGCAGTGATATTATCTATATTGATAAGTTAAAAAAGTTCATAATTATTATATTTAATTCCCCTTACATTTTGATTAGATATTGAGCTAATTTGTGGAATTTATGTTTGTTTTGATGATAGTGGTGGAAAGTCAAAGATTAAGCGTAATTTGGCTAAAGCACTTTATTTTTAGTAATCAATTATACTAAAGACATCTTTCGGGGAAGAATTAAAATTTGAACGGATGACTATCTACCATCCCCAACATATTTCAACAGACAAATTCAAATTATCTTATCTTTATTATTATTTTATTAGTTATGAGAGAAAGATAATTATCTCCTATTTTAATTAGGATTTATTTATTTATTATTATTCTATTAGGATTTTGATTAGAAAATTTAGTAAAAGTTATTATTCT
>JAHSUH010000765.1:42500-278174 GCA_025388415.1 Cynanchum wilfordii | reverse complement strand
ATCTAAAAGTTGGATTCTTGATTCTGCATGTTCATACCATATCTGTCCTGAACAAGCATTGGTTCTCAAGCTTCGAAAAGCTTGATGGGGGAGTTGTGCTTATGGGCAACGCCAATGCTTGTCAAACCAAATGGATCGGTACGATTCATTTGAAGATGCATGATGGTACAATCAAGATGCTGAAAGATGTGAGGTACATTCCGGAGATGAAGAAGAATCTCATTTCCTTGGGGGTTTTAGATTCCAACGGCTACAAGGTGATCATAGAAGACGGAGCTCCGAAAGTTGTTCGAGGCGCATTTCTGGCCATGAAGGGTGTCCGTAAAGGAAACCTATACTTCCTAGTCGGGCACACAGTCACTGGTCGAGCTGTCGTCTCCAACGGCCCTGTCAACGATGAATCTGATGCTTCTCGGATATGGCATATGCGCTTGGGCCAGTGATTGTGAGTGTTCCGTGGGATTGTAAACACTCACCTGAATATATTCCGGCGATCCGCTGCTTCCCGTGGACGTAGGCTATAACTCTTGTGTTTGTGTGTTTTTGGCGCGTCTATATCTTTTGTTTAACATCCCCGGGCACAACATTTTTTGCTTCTCCTGTTGAATAAGATTTAATTCTCCGGAACTTCATTATGCTTTGTCGGTTTGCTTCCTGTGCATAATTTATCCAAGGAAAGAACAATTTTAATTTAAATGGGATGATATTTTCTTTTCTTTTTGCTTTACTAAGTTAGGAGTTAGGAGTGGTATTTGGTGTGTATATTTTAAAAAAGCCTCTTATGGTTTTTATTCGCTTAGCTTCTTTCTTAGGGTTGTATTTGAGTTTTTATTCATTTACTGAGAGTTGAGTTATATTTCCTTTCTATTAATTTTTTATTTCTTTTGTAGGTTGTGCTTGATGCTCATATATAATGTGTTGTTATATTCGCCACGGTCAAATGGTCATGCTAATGATCAATTCCTTTGTTTATTTCTCGTCCAATCTCCTAAATTCCTTGTTTCTCATTCCTCTAACACAACTTTTTCAGTCGTGATTGCAGTTGGGCTCCTATTTTTGTTAAGAAGTCCAACTTTAAACTCCATGCTGATCCATCGTTATATATTGATTGGTCCTGCTCTCTAATGGATTAGCTTTTAGCTCCTTTTAGAGGTTTCCTCCAGGAAAGATTAGCTTTGAAGGAAGAAGGAGTTGAACTCAGCCCTGCAGTTTTCTTTTTAGGATGCAGGAACAACAAGATGGTAAGTGATTCCTTTTGAATTTGCCTACTTCTCTGATTGGCTCAAGATCATGTGGTAATTGATCCCCTCTTTTCTTCATTATTGCTCAACTTGCTTCTTTATATAGAAATAGCATGCATGCAAATAATGAATGGGAAAACAAATTTGTTTTTACTGATGTTGTTACATTATAAATAAGGAATAGAATGAATCTAGCTAGATGCTCATTTTGAGCAAAACAATGAGACTTTGTAGATATTTATAGTATATTAATTTTATTTATGTGTGTTGTATATAATATGATTCATAATATTATTTTTATATCTAAAATTAGAATACATTAATTTACAAAATTTATTTATAAACATAATATTATATAGATATACTTTTTTTTTTAAAGGAGAAAACTTCATTTAAAGCCACCCATTCTTCCTGTAAAATAGGAAGAACAAAAGGTGGACCAAAACAATCCCCAAGTTACATTAGAAGATGATGCCAAACCTAATTGTGGTGGCTCATCATGTGCAGCCTTATTTGTCATACCATACACATCTCGCAATTGTGTCGCACCATATTTAAGAACTTTCTCATACACATCTCTCAAAACAAAGTCATACGATGCCATACCATCCTTAAAAGCGGCATCGGTGTTCAACTTAATCCACTCCTCGGGAGGGAGCTTCCACCGGCTTGAGTAGGTCTATCCACAATTTGTTTCCTATCAATCGCATGGTAATCCTGAAGCAAAGCTAATCCTCTGTGTGTGACAAAGTTGAGTAAACAAATGATTTCCATCAAGAATATGTTGATGTTTGCGTTCTACCCGTCCATTTTGTTGGGGAGTACCAACATAAGAAGTCCGAAAATGAATACCATGAGAAGAAAAATAATCCAACATGCAACGAAATTTCGTCTCATTGTCTCTACGAACAGTTTTGATAGTAGTCTCAAACTGGCAATCAACCATGGCCAGGAAATAATGAAAATATTTGAAAACCTCGGTTTTATTACGTAATAAATACACCCAAACTGCCCGTGAGTAATCATCCACCAAAGTTAAAAAATATAAGGCATCACAGGAAGAAGGGGTATGATGAGGTCCCCACAAATCACAATGAATAAGATAAAAAATACGAGAAGTTTTATTATCATTGAGAGAAAAAGTATCACGTTTTTTCTTTGCCATAGGACAAACAACACAGGGAGTATTCAAATGCTTATCACTACGAAAAGAACTAAGAGCAGGAAGTAATTGAACAATGCGTTCCGACGGATGCCATAACTCGAAAGACGCCGAACCAGGAACAGACACAACATGAATAGAAGGAACACTACGGAAGTAATAGAGGCCGCCACGACGTTCACCGGCTCCAATCGGAGTCCCCGAACGTCGGTCCTGTATAACACATAAAGAGGCAGTGAAGCGAACAACACGGTTAGAAGCATCAATAAGTTGAGATACAGAAATAAGATTGCAGGTAAGGGTAGGCACAAACAACACATCATCAAGAATAAGCCCACGAGGAAGCTGCACACGACAAACTAAAGTGGCCAAAATACGTTGTCCATCGGGCAAGCCAATAGGCTACTCGCGGATAGGACTAGTATGACTTAGACAGGAGAGATCACCGGTGACATGATGTGAGGCTCCCATGTCAATAATCCAATGAAGAGAAGAAGAACACTCACCAACCATGCGATCGCCGGAGGAAGACTCATTGGTAATCATATGGAGGAGAGTTTTCATTTGCTCCGAATTAAGATCGGTCGAGAGAGGAGCGCCGCCGGACCAGAGCAGAGCGGTTGAGTTCACAACAGCATTAACACGAGCACCATTGCCGCCGCCACCACACACAGAAGGAGAAGGAGAAGATCCACGACCACCGGCCCGCCACGATTGCGATCCCGCCCACCGACCCGGTAGCCGTGTAACTTGAAACATGTGGCATAGTCATGTCCCCGCTATTTACAATGAGAGCAGCTGAGTTTGCTCCTGTCAACCCGACCCTTAGATCTGTCCGAAGAGAGAGCAAACACATGAGCTTCCTCCTGAATAGCTTTACCTCTTGCGATATCCCGAGATTTCTCCTCTTGAAGAAGGGCTTGATAAGCACGATCCAAATATGAAGGAGGTGATTGAGAGAGAAGATTCGAACGAACAAGAGGTCATCATCGAGACCAATAAAAAATTGATGAAGTTTCTCTTCCTCTCTATCTCCGGAAAAACGACCAGCAACATCGCATGTACAAAGACCACAAGTACAGGCATGAAGAGGCTTCAAGCGAGTGAGTTCATCATACAAACCCATCGGATGATTAAAATAATCATCGATGCACATAGTTTTGGATTGCTTACAGTTCATGATATTCGCGCAAGCTGCTGTAGACGAGGTCCATTAGGCACCAAAATCGTTTTCGAAGATAATCCCACAATGGTTTGGCCTCGACGTGATACGAAATTGACGCCGCAAGTTTGTTGTCCATGCTACGAAGAATCCATGACACAATCATGGAGTTCACAGTCTCCCAATTAAGAAGTTGTTGAATATCATTTGGCCGATTAATTGTGTCATCAACAAAAACGTATTTACGTCTAGCCTTCAAGGACAGTGTGATAGAACGAGCCCATGTGACATAATTGTCACCTTTGAGCACAACATGAGTAATGATATTCCCAGGCTGATCCCCAGCACCAAGAAAATAAGGAGAAGTAGGGTCAATTTTGATATCTTTAGTCGCCATAACAAAATTTTTGAAGGAATTCGGTAATTAGGGTTTACTAAGCGCGTGGCTCTGATACCATGACAAAGTTGAGTAAACAAATGATTTCCTTGCCTTATTCTGCAGTAACAATGTGTATAAATACAGTCCCAATCATTGGGTAAGTGTAACCCTATCATTAGATGGGCGTGAGGCCCAAGACAATACATATAAACAAACGAAGCCCACAAATATATATATATATATATAGATACATATGGAGACACGCCAACAGTGTGCCACCACCACCCGGAGCCGTTCTTTTGCCTTGAAACACAAATTCATTCATGGAGTTCCATAACATCCATAGAGAGTTGTCATAGTCATGTATGAACAATAGATAATCCAGCCATGACGCAGCTCTATGATAAACCAAGTCCATCCTGAAATCGACATTATTCCATACTTTTTTTGCAAAAGGGCAAGTGAAGAAGATGTGTGTGAAACTTTCTAGGTCTTGTTCGCAATGGGTTTATGAGTTTATAATAAAATCATAATTATGAGTTTATTAATTGAAATTTTGATAATTGACATAATTTTTTAGAATAAAAATTAAAATCATGATATGTATTTTTACCTTTTTTAAAAATTAAAAATATAAAAAATAAATTTAAGTAAATGTTTTAAGTATAAAATATAATTGTATGATTTTTTATTTTAAAAAATTCTTTTTAATCGTTAAAATAAAAAGGGAGAGAGAATAGATAGGTAAAAAAAACATAAATAATAATAAGAAATTGCAAAAACAAAAAATTTTGAAAATTAAAAATAAAAAGTCATGAGATACGAAAGGTATATGTCAATTTAAAAAAGAAAAATGAAAAAGAGATTGAGAAAGATTGAAGGAAAAAAAAAAAAAAACCTAAAAAATAAGTTATAAAAAAAATAATAATAATAAATACTAAAAATTCAAGAAATACAATGAGACAAAAGAACAAAAAATTTAAACAAATCGCAATAAAATTAAATGGAAAAAGCAAAACAGAGGTCCATTTTGCCCATCCCTGAACGGACAAAACAAAGTTTTATGCAAAACATTATTTTATTAAATTAAAATGTTAAATATTTTGAAGCCCACTAAGAGTTACGAGACTCAAATCTGGGAAAGAAAGGGACAAGCCCAAAAGAACCATCCAATCAAACCCAAAAATACAAAAAGGCTTTTACTTGGTCCATCTAATTCAGATGCTTTTTTTCTCCTTTGGGGTTTGGCTCAACAGAAATGCAGTGAGCTTATTTATATGATCAAACTGCTGAAGATGAAATCATATAAAAATCGATTAACACCCAAATCTCTAAGTATGTATTTTCCCAAACCATACTTTCTCCACCCATTGCTGAATCTAAATTGAATAACAGAATACTATATATATATACTAGGTAGACAACCCACTTCCCACCCCAAGTGTGGGATACCTATTTTATAAATTTTTTTTTCAATCTATAGTTAATTTTTTATATTGATTTATCAAAATTTTTTAACACATTTTATATAAATATTGTAATATTTAAAATATATTATTTAATCATAAAGACTAATAAAAAGTTAAAAGATATCTAAAGAATTAAAATAGTATTATATAAAACTTTGTAATCTTACATTAAAAAACTATTATTGAAATAGAAAAAAAAATTATATATATAAATTAAAAGATCAATATAATGATAAAAAAATTACAAAAATTTAGATTAATTATGTAATAGCAATTAAAGAAAATCTTTTAAAAGATTTTATATAATATGGATAAGTATTTGCTCATGAAATGTATTTTAAAAAAAAATAAATAGAAAAAATATTAAAAATATAATAGATAAGAAAATGTATTTTGTTTTTATCATTTAAAAATTAAAAAATAGTTTTTAATAACAAAAATATTAATATAAATTAGAGGAAAAAGATTTTATAAAATTTAAATTTAATGTCTCTACTCACATTACCAGGAGGGTCAAGGAAAAAAACACCTTAAACATTATAATTACATTTTTTGTTACAAAATATAATAACAAAAAAATTTTTTTAAAAAAAATTAAAGTGAAAAAAAATCTCTAAACACGATCATAATTACATATTTTGATAGAAAATATAGTAACAAAAGAATTAGTAAAAAAATAAAAGGTTATAATAAGAATGTGAATTAATACATAAATATTTAATTAAAAACAAACTTCTAAAGAATATGAAAGGTTATTCGACATAAATGTTTAATTAAAAAAAATTGAAATAAAAATAAAAAACCCTAAACATCATCATAAAATAAAGATAAAAAAATTAAAATCCAAAAAAAATCAATAAAATTACATATCATGCCATTAGAAAGTTGTATATATTATTATATATATAAAAGATAGATATAAAAAAATAAAGACCAAATGAAAATTGAAAAAGAATATATATTAAAAAGTTAGAAAAATGAAAAAGAAAAATCATTAAATTTAAGATAAGCATTAAAAAAAATTAGAATAATTGGTGAATTTGGTCTCAAACAAATTTCACTTTGGTAAGTTTAGTCCCAAAATATTTTTTTTAACTTTTAAAGTCCCAAAATTTTTTATTAGAGAAAAATAAGGTCCCTTTTTAGGATAATTGGTGAATTTGGTCTCAAACAAATTTAACTTTGGTAAGTTTAGTCCCAAAATATATATTTTTTAACTTTTAAAGTCCTAAACTTTTTTATTAGAGAAAAATAAAAATTGAAGTCCAATAAAAAATAAAAAATTCAGTTTTTCTCAAAGTAAAAAAAAATTATTTTTAATTAGATAAAAAACTGAATTTTTTAATTTTTTATTGGACTTCAATTTTTATTTTATTTTTAATTAGATAAATATTATATTTTAAATATATATATATAAATATGTAAACAATATTTTTATTAAAATTTAGTTGAAAGTTAAAACTAATAAAAATTAAAACTAAAAATATTTAATATTTCAAGTTTCTATAAAAAAATAAAAATGTGGAGTTAATTACACTAAAACTATTGAAAAAAAAAACACAATAATATATATATATATATATATATATATATATATATATATATATATATATATTTTAACAAATGGAGTAAAAATGAACCTTATTTTTCTCTAATAATAAAGTCCGAGACTTTAAAAGTTAAAAAAAAAATATTTTAGGAGTAAACTTACCAAAGTTAAATTTGTTTGTGACCAAATTCACCAATTATTCTTAAAAGAGACTTTATTTTTCTCTAATAAAAAAGTTTGAGACTTTAAAAGTTTAAAAAAATATTTTGGGACTAAACTTACCAAAATAAAATTTGTTTGTGACCAAATTCACCAATTATTCAAAAAATTAATATAAAAAGTCATTAAACATGGAATGAGACAAAAAGATAAAAAAAGATTAAATAAATTACAATAATACCATCATAATGATTTAAAAAAAAAAAAAAATCTAAAAAATTCAACAAAATTACAAAATACATGTCATTAGAAACTTACCATCTTATATATATAAGATATATATATATATATATATACTTCATCATGTTGAACTACTGTGGGTATAATTTGAAGAATAAAAAATAATAACCCACTGATGAAGGTTTTGAAGAAAAATGAGGGTTTTGTTGAAATATATATTCAATATCCATATATATAAATCTCAGTCCATGACATTGGAACTTACTCTTTATCTGCAATGTGTATTGTGGAAACTTTATCAACCTGCAATCCAGAAGAAAATAAAATTAAACCTCAGTATAAGGTGAACCCTGTTTCCTTCCTTTGGCCGGGAGGAGGCCGAAAATCCCTACTCAAGTTCAAACCAAAGCCAGAGCTTTCTAAATATCCAGATAGAAAAATGAGCAAATACGGAGACAGATAAAAGCAAATTCATCCAAAAACCGTCAAGAATAGGTTGAAGAAGAGACCAAGGAAACTTCTTTCGATAACTAACAACAACAGTCTGCAATTCAGAACCTAATTTTTTTTGTTTCGAAACCGAGTCTCTTTTGGGTTTTGACATGGATGACATCGATAACATTGGAGAGAGATGGTTAACAGGTCAAGAAACAAGAAAAGGATGGATCCTAATTTCTATATATTAGTAAATCCAGTTCCACAGATCTCGAGTCGAAGCAATCTCCAGGAATATATGTTTTTAAAGTTGAATAATGAGTAAAAAATACAATCGAAAGAGTAGTAGAGGAAGTGAAACGGATGAGGCGAACGGAACAGTATACAAGATGTTGATGAAGAGAAAGCAAATTACAAAAAAAACCAAAAGATAAAATAAAACTTACATACATGCCATCAGAAACATGTATGTGCGGAATTATCTATTTTTTATTTTTCATTTTTAAAATTTTTAAATATTAAAATAAAGTATATATAAATAAATTGATAAATTTTATCATATATAATTATATTTATCTATTTATTAGATATTTATATAATAAAAAATTATAATTTTATTATATAACATAGTATTTTAAAATTATAATAAAAGATACATAATTATTCAAATTACTAATAATGGTTACTTTATATTTCACCCATTAAATTATTAAAAAATAAAAAAATTTAAAAATTTAAAAATTAATAATATTTATATATTATTATTTTATAGTATAACATTAGTATATATAATAGTGATGACTAATAAAGAAAATAAGATTATTGTGTTGAATAATAAAGTTGCATAAAATATAATATTATTTTGGGTAAAGTATTCTAGTGACACCTCTCAAAGTTCAAAATCCAAGTGTAGCACCTAAGAAATTTTTCGTTCACAAGGTGTCATTCGGGTTTTAAAAAGTCTCACTATATGCCCTTCCGTCAATTTTGTCCGTTAGGATAGATATTTGACAGTTAGTCAACTCATTTTACTATTTTGGGCAGGGGTATTTTTATCCGGAAATTTAAAAATAAACATAATTTTTTATAAAGGGTAATTTTGTAATTTTTATTAAAAATAAACCCTAAAACCTTATTTTTTCTCCTCTATTCTTCTTCTTTACATTCTTTACTATTTCTTATAAAATTTACATTTTTTTTCAAAATTCAAATTTTTTTTTTTATTTTTCAAAATTCAAATCTTTATCCAAAATTTATATCTTTTAAATTTTTATCATCTTCCAAAATTTATATTTCTTCTCGGTTCACTTTCTTTTACTATGTAATTAATTCGCAATAGTTAAGGTTTTGATATTTGATAAAACAATTGCCCAAAAATTCAAAAAAACTTAGATCAATTAAATTCAAATGGCATAAAATAATACAAAAAAAAAAAAAAAAAAAAAACATTAATAATGCACAATAATTCACCCCATTGTTTTTCTTCTACCCATGATGACAACTCCACCAACGACAACAACTGTGTTGACGACGGTGACATAGAAGCAAAAACAGTAACGACACAAACTCATAACAAATTAATAATAATTCAAAAAATAAACATACTATTCCACTAAAAAAACTCTAACAACAATGCCAAAAAGAAACTCTAACAACAATGGATATAGGAAAATTAAATTTGGGAGAAAAAAAATAAAGCCTAAACTGTGTTGTGCTATCGCTGCCGTCGTTGGCATTGCTGTCGCCGCCATTGCCGTCGTCGCTGTCATTGCTGCAGCCGTCACCGTTGTCGTCGCTGCCGCGTTGCTGTCGTCGCCGCTGTCGCTGTATCGTTGCGCTATGGGTGCCGCCGCCGCCGCCACCATTATTGTAGGTGCATAGTGGGTGGAAGGAGGAGAAGAAGAAGAAGAAGGAGGAGAGAGAAAAAATTTAGAGTTTTTAGGTTTTATTATATTAAAAATTATAAAATTAAATAATTTTTAATAATTGACAAAAATACCCCTACCCAAAATAGTAAAATGGGTTGACTAACGGTCAAATATCTACCCTAACAGACAAAATTGACGGAATGGCATTGAGACTTTTTAAAATCCGAATGGCACCTTGTGAACGAAAAATTCCTTAGGTACTAAACTTGGATTTTGAACTCTAAGAGGTGTCACTAGGATACTTTACCCTATTATTTTAAAGAAGCTAAGAAACTAAACTTGAAAAAAATTGAATATTAAACATACGAAAATTTGAAGAAGATCAAAAGTTTATATAAGAAATTAAAAAAAAAAAATTAAAAAATGTGGATCAGAATAGAAGTTTGATGATGAAATTTTAAAATGAAAAATTAGGTTATTGCAAAACTAAAATTTAATAATAAATTGAATTGTAAATAAGTTAGCAAAAATAACTGAATTGCAAATATTAGTTAGCAAAAATATTTATTAAATACAAAATTTAACAAAAATTAGTCTAAATATTTAATACTGATAATACAAAATTTGATCAGTCAACAAATATGTAAGAAATTTGACAGCTAGGATGAAATTACAGTGGAATATGAAGATGTCGTTGAACTGTAGAAGTGTCCTTCACGGTTGAACCCCGCAAAAAGTCCCAACGGAGGTATTTCTCCGAGAGAACCCTCCGACGATCAAGTTAGTCGAAAGATTCAAAGAAATTTAGAACAAACCTTAGTTCATAAACCAAGGCGTATTTTGATCAAGAAGAAATAGAAAAAAGGGTTTTTCTTTGCTTGTAAATCAACTACAGGAAATGTATTTAAGAAGAGAGAGAAAAAAGCTCTATGCTTTCTCATAAAATATGTGTAAAGTTGGAAAGGAAAAAAGAAGAAGATCCTTTCCATTGATAAGAGAGTTTACCTTTTATATGCAAACTTTCTTATTAATGGGTGGGAGTAGGTTTAGAAATCATTACCTACCTACCTTATCTGTCTGTACAAGCCAAAAGGCTATCATTATAGCCTTTTCATACGTCCAATCCCTTGATTTCTTATAAAAATTGACCAGAAATCGTGGGTCCAACCACTTACCTTCTTATTACAGTATATTTAAATAAGAAGTCGGTGAACAGAATATACTTGGAATATTCCTTTTGGCTACGAAGTCGGGTTAGCTTCATGAAATCTTCTTCGGAGCTCTAACTTGTTACTTGGCTTCATTGCTTTGCTTGGACGTCCAGTGTTTCTCTTCGGAGCTTTGATGTGTGAGTTATATATATAAAAATAATATAAATAATCGAATAAATAATACTAAAAATAATAGGAATCTCTAAGATTAAAATAGGATTGTCACTAATAAAATAAACTCAACTAGGCAGAGCACCTATCAAAATAATGTAGTAAATAAGGTGGTATTCATATTTTAAATTTTTAAAAATCGTTTTTCCCTAAGACTTCTATTAAATTCTAGTGTGGAAAATATAATTGAACTAATTATGAATATGATTTGTGAATAAGAATCATTCAACAAGTAAACCAACCATTATCAAGAATGATAAGATTGAAGTCTATATGCTAGAAAGCAAATTAAAGAATAATGTAAGGAATAAAGCAAGTAAAAAGGTTGGGAGGAATTCTTAGTAAAATATAGGTGAGATAAGAGGATACAAAATACCAAGAATAGAATAATCTTGGATCTAGTATCATAGTTCCACCAAATTCAAGTCTAAAGTAGAATCTCTTCCATACGTAACGTGGCAAGAAATTACTAGATTAAGAACACTTGAATGTTGACAAGATCAAATCTCCTATCAATCATCCTGGTTCCGGTCCATCAATAGGAAACTAATCACATCAACTTGGAACTAATCGTATATCCTGGTTCCGGCCTAACAATTAGTGTTAATCCGAAACAACAATCTCAAATCAAAGCTTGTACTAAAGATAAAATTCAGATCTGAAGTCATCAATGAAATTGCAATTCGAATTAATAAAACCACAATCATTCAATCCAAGAACATCGCAATATCTCAAGTAATTTGTAAAGTAAAACCAACCAAATCTACCTATAAGAAATGTAGAAATGAGAATTCCTAAGGTTGGTTAACTAATTACAAAGAATAACAAGGAATAATAGAAGAAAAGGGGAAAGTGAAACATAGACATTAAACCTTCTTCCTCTTCAACTCCTTCTCTTGCTTCTTCTTTGCTTCTTCAACTTGGATCTTCAATTTGTGTAGCCCAAATACCCTAGAATATATTCAGTAGATTTCCTTACAGATCGAGGCAAACCTACCTAGTTTATCCCAAGATACTCAATACTACAACAAGTAGAGAGTAATCTCTAAGAAAATTGGAAAATCAAAGTATAGATCTCTCTCTAAGTTCTACCAAACCTTTAGAATTGTATTCAGCCTAATCCAACCTCAATCCAACCTTAAATAATGGTAAAAATCCTAATATTTATAGATAACCAAAACAGGGGTAAAATAATAATTTTACACAAAATTCTCTAAACACTCGGAACAGTGCATCAACTCGGGCTCGGTGACGGGTTTATCACCGAGCGCGTGTTCTTGTGGCCGTGTTCTTCCTTCTGTTTGGGCGTGTTCATTCACCGAGCACGTGTTCTAAAGCTTGGCAGGGCGTGTTTAGTCTTCCCGAAGGGCGTGTTCCTAGGCTGGTTGTGTATATCTTTCCTGAAATTGCATATTTAGTCCCCGAACTTCGCTCTTTTGATCAATTGACTCCACAAACTTCCCGAAAACAGAAATATCACAATTAAGTACACAATTAACAAATTCATCTCAATTTACTATATTAAACCTCAACAATTATGCACAATTACCCTTCAAAAATATTATCATGATACTAAATCATCTAACCTAAGATCTAAATCCAAAAATCTATAATCTAAGGAAAATAAATTCTAAGAAAATGAATCAATATGAAAGCAAAAGAAACAAAATACAAGTAACATACGAAAACTACTAAAGTAAGAATAAGAAAGATCAAAGAATCAAAATTAAACTTCTCAACTAAAAATAAGAAACAAATGAAATTGAAACATCTAAACTAATTGAAAAAAAATTCGATCAAGCAAATATCCAAGATCTATCAAAGAGATCAAAGATATTTTAAGAATTAGACGTGAAAAATAAAAGTTACTTGAGAATGATATCATAAAAAAAATCATATCAAAATTAATTCGTTATATAATTCACACCGTTGATGAAAATTTTTCCCAAAAATTACAACGAACTTAGAGGAAAAACATCACGAAAAATAATAGGCTTCCCCGACAACGGCGCCAAAAATATGATGTTTGTTTATTGTATATAAAAATAATATAAATAATCGAATAAATAATACTAAAAATAATAGGAATCTCTAAGATTAAAATAGGATTGTCACTAATAAAATAAACTCAACTAGGCAGAGCACCTATCGAAATAGTTTAGTAAATAAGGTGGTATTCAGATTTTAAATTTATCAAAATCGTTTTTCCCTAAGACTTCTATTAAATTCTAGTGTGGAAAATATAATTGAAGTAATTATGAATATGATTTGTGAATAAGAATCATTCAACAAGTAAACCAACCATTATCAAGAATGATAAGATTGAAGTCTATATCCTAGAAAGCAAAATAAAGAACAATGTAAGGAATAAAGCAAGTAAAAAGGTTGGGAGGAATTCTTAGCAAAATATAGGTGAGATAAGAGGATACAAAATACCAAGAATAGGATAATCTTGGATCCGGTATCATAGCTCCACCAAATTCAAGTCTAAAGTAGAATCTCTTCCATACGGATCGTGGCAAGAAATTCCTAGATTAAGAACACTTGAATGTTGACAAGATCAAATCTCCTATCAATCATCCCGGTTCCGGTCCATCAATAGGAAACTAATCACATCAACTTGGAACTAATCGTATATCCTGGTTCCGGCCTAACAATTAGTGTTAATCCGAAACCACAATCTCAAATCAAAGCTTGTACTAAAGATAAAATTCAGATCTGAAGTCATCAATGAAATTGCAATTCGAATTAATAAAACCACAATCATTCAATCCAAGAACATCGCAATATCTCAAATAATTTGTAAAGTAAAACCAACCAAATCTACCTATAAGAAATGTAGAAATGAGAATTCCTAAGGTTGGTTAACTAATTACAAAGAATAACAAGGAATAATAGAAGAAAATGGGAAAGTGATCCTGTAGCTCATTGATGTGTGGTTTATTGTATATATAAATAATACTAAAAATAATAGGAATCTTCAAGATTAAAATAGGTTTGTCACTAATAAAATAAACTCAACTAGGCAGAGCACCTATCGAAATAGTTTAGTAAATATAGTAGAATTCAGATTTTTAAATTTATAAAAATTGTTTTCCCAAGACGTCTATTAAATTCTAGTGTGAAAAATATAATCAAACTAATTATGAATATGATTTTGGAATAAGAATCATTCAACAAGTAATCCAACCATTATCAAGAATGATAAGATTGAATTCCAAATCCTAGAAAGCAAAGTAAAGAACAATGTAAGGAATAAAGCAAGTAAAAAGGTTGGGAGGAATTCTTAGTAAAATATAGGTGAGATAAAGAGGATACAAAATACCAAGAATAGGATAATCTTGGATCTAGTATCATAGCTCCACCAAATTCAAGTCTAAAGTAGAATCTCTTCAATATGGATCGTGGCAAGAAATTCCTAGATTAAGAACACTTGAATGTTGACAAGATCAAATCTCCTATCAATCATCCTGGTTCCGTTCCATCAATAGGAAACTAATCACATCAACTTGATACTAATCGTATATCCTGGTTCAGGCCTAACAATTAGTGTTAATCCGAAACCACAATCTCAAATCAAAGCTTGTACTAAAGATGAAATTCAAATCTAAAGTCATCAATGAAATTGCAATTGGAATTAATAAAACCACAATCATTCAATCCAAGAACATCACAGTATCTCAAGTAATTTGTAAAATAAAACCAACCAAATCTACCTATAAGAAATGTAGAAATGAGAATTCCTAAGGTTGGTTAACTAATTACAAAGAATAACAAGGAATAGTAGAAGAAAAGGGGAAAGTGAAACATAGACATTAAACTTTCTTCCTCTTCAACTCCTTCTCTTGATTCTTCTTTGCTTCTTCAACTTGAATCTTCAATTTGTGTAGCCCAAATACCCTAGAATATATTCAGTAGATTTCCTTACGGATCGAGGCAAACCTACCTAATTAATCCCAAGATACTCAATACTACAACAAGTAGAGAGTAATCTCTAAGAAAATTGGAAAATCAAAGTATAGATCTCTCTCTAAGTTCTACCAAACCTTTACAATTACTTAGCGATTCAGCCTAATCCAACCTCTAAGCCAACCTCTAAATAATTGTAAAAATCTCAATATTTATAGATAAGCAAAACAGGGGTAAAATCGTCATTTTTACAAAGAATCCGAGGAGAGCATCACTACGGGCGTAGTCCCCGATGCACTACGGGCGTAGTGAGGTAGTTAAAGAGCAACGAGCGTAGAACAAAAAGGGCAACGGGCGTAAAATGAAATTGCAAACTCAACACGCTCGTGTTCAGCCTTTTGGTCAGGCGTGTTCAGACCTCTTAGGCGGGCGTGTTCAAGCCTCTTGGTACGCGTGTTCACTTCGAAATTGCATATTTAGTCCTGAACTTCACTCTTTTGATCAATTAGCCCCACAAACTTCCCGAAAATAGAAATATCACAATTAAGTGCACAATTAACATATTTATCTCAATTTACTCTAATAATCCTCAACAATTATGCACAAATACCCTTCCAAAACATTACCAAATTTAGCGTTATCACTCATGTTCACACACAGGATGGTCTAGCTAAATCATTTATCAAAGGCTATAGTTAATTGCTAGACCGTTATTGATGAAAACAAATCTGCCTTCAGCAACTTGGGGGCATGCCATTTTGCATGTTGCAACACTTGTGCGTTTAAGGCCATTGAGTTATCATAAATTTTATCCATTACAGTTGGTATTTGGTTCAGAGGCTAATATTTCTTATTTGAGAATTTTTGGTGTGCCATATATGTTCCAATTGAACCAACCCAACGAACAAAAATGGGTCCTCAAAGAAGATTGGGGATATATATTGGATATGACTCCTCGTCTATTATAAGGTATCTTGAACCTTTGACAGAGGATGTTTTTACAGCAAGATCCGATGATTGCCATTTTGATGAAAATTTGTTTCCCAAATTAGGGGGAGAGAATAAATGACATAAATTTTAACTTGTGTGGAAAACATCCTTGAGTCATTTAGATCCATGCACAAATGTGAGTGAATTGGAAGTTCAAAGGATAATTAATTTGCAACCAATTGCAAATCAACTGTCAAATTCTTTTACTGACTCCAGAAGAGTCACTAAATTGCATATTCCAGCTATAGATGCTCCTATACGAATAGAAGTCTCTGAAGGACAAAAAGTAAATCTTATAGATATTGAGTCAAAAAACACGCCAAAAGCGTGACCGACCCCTTGGTTCTAAAAATCCTCGAAAGAAAAAAATATTAAATGATCCAAAAGATAATATTGAAGAAATAGAAAATGAAAACCAAGGGACACCCGATGAAAAGATTTCAACTACAAATGATGAAGAAAATTTAGAAATCTCTACTAATTATACAACTTCAAATAAAAGTTGGGATCGAAGTAAAATTGCTATTGATAATGTTTTTGCAGATAATGTAGCCCTTGATTTTTTAAGGACAATGAGGATTTAGATCCTTCATTAGTTGAAGAATGATGCCATAGAATTGATTGGCCTCAATGGAAAGATGTGATTCAATCGGAGTTAAATTCGCTTGCAAAGCGAGAAGTTTTTGGACCTGTAGTCCAAAAACCAAATGGTGTGAAACCTGTTGGTTATAAATAGGTGTTTGTGCGAGAACAAAATGAAAATAATGAAGTCGTGAGATATAAAGCACGACTCGTAGCACAAGGCTTTTCACAAAAGCCAGGAATTGATTATGATCAAACTTATTCACCCGTTATTGATTCTATTACCCTCCGATATCTTATAAGTTTGGCAATTCATGAAAAGGTGGACATGCATCTAATGAATGTTGTTACAACTTATCTATATGGAAGCCTTGAAAATGAAATTTATATGAAAATCCCTGAAGGATTAAAATTACCAAAGGCTTCTAATGGATCTCGTGAGAATTATTCTGTAACATTACTGAAATCATTATATGGGCTTAAGCAATCGGGACGCATGTGGTACAATCGCCTTAGTGAATTCTTATTGAATTTGGGATATAAAAATGTGCAAATTTTTCCATGCGTATTTATTAAGAAATCAGATTTTGGTTTTGTGATTCTTGCTACATATGTTGACGATATTAATCTCATCGGAACTCCGGAAGAGCTCCGCGAAGCTATAGATTGTTTGAAGCCAGAATTTGAAGTTAAAGATTTTGGAAAAACCAAATTTTTCCTTGGACTACAAATTGAATATGTGAAAGATAGAATTTTTGTTCATCAGTCAACATATACAACTAAAGTTTTGAAAAGATTTTTCATGGACAAAGCATATTCATTAAGCGATACAATGTTCATGAGGTTATTAGATCTAAATAAAGATATATTTAGACCTCAAGAAGAAAATGAAGAACTACTTGGTCCTGAAGTACCATATTTGAATGCTTTTGGAGCATTAATGTATTTTACGTAAAGCACACGACTTGATATAGTATTTGCTATAAATTTATTAGCAAGTTTTAGTTCTTTGCCAACATGACGACATTGGAATGATGTTAAACATGTCCTTAGATACCTCCAAGGAACTATTGACTTCGAATTATTTTATTCAAATAAAAATGACCCAAAGTTAATTGGGTATACTGATAGCTGGTTATCTTTCCGATCGCATAAGACACGTTCTCAAATTGACTATTTATTTACATATGGTAATTCTATTATATCCTGGTGATATACAAAGTAAACTATAGTAGTGACTTCTTCTAATCATACTGAGATAATGGTTATTAATGAAGTAAGTCGAGAATGTGTATGATAGAGGTCTAATTCAATATATTATAGAGAGTTGTGGTTTATCCTCCTGAAGAGATATTTCAACTCCTCTATATGATGATAATGCAACTTTTATAACTCAATTGAAAGAAGGATATATCAAAGGAAATAAGCTAAAATATATTTCACCTAATTTTTTTTTACTCATGGAATTCATAAGAATGGTGAACTTGATGCGCTTCAAATACGGTCATGTGATAATCTTAAAGATTTATTCACTAAAGCCCTTCTATCGCAACCTTTGAGGAATTGAGATATAAAATTGGTTTGCGTCAAATTAAAGATCTCGAAAGTTTATCTCATCGGGGGGAGAGATTTACACATTAAGATTAGTGTACTCTTTTTCCTTAACTAGAATTTTTTTCCCATTGGGTTTTTATCTAGTAAGGTTTTAACGAGACATATTTTTTATGAAATGGACATCCAAGGGGGAGTGTTATGAATCCTGAAGATTCATTGAATTCAAAGATTTATTAAATTTAGTGGATGTCCATCTAATGGTCATTATTATCGATCGCTTAATGTCGAGATCAATGATATTATTAAAAAAATATTTCTTGTACACTCGGATATTCAAGGGGGAGTGTTATGAATCCTAAAGATTCATTGAGTATTATGAATCCTGAAGATTCATTATTATCACTTAATGTCGAGATCAATAATATTATTAAACAATATTTCTTGTACAATGGACATTGAAGGAGACGTGTTATAAATTTATTTATTATGTGAATATCCATTAAGGTATCTTATACCTTCTAGACTTCTTTATTATCTTGTTGCCTAGTTTATGTAAACTAGAGTTTTATATTCCTAGTTTAACTAGGGTTTTATTCCTACTTTCTCTAGGGTTTTCTCCCTATAAATAGACAAGTCTTGTACAAGAGAACTGATGTGTTATTTGAGTTATAAAATATTAATATAAATAATATAAATAATCGAATAAATAGTACTTAAAATAATAAGAGTCTTTATGATTAAAATAGGTTTGTCACTTAATAAAATAACTCAATTAGGCAGAGCACCTATCGAAATAGTTTAGTAAATAAGGTGATATTCAGATTTTAAATTTATAAAAATCGTTTTTCCCTAAGACTTCTATTAAATTCTAGTGTGGAAAATATAATCAAACTAATTATGAATATGATTTGTGATTAAGGATCATTCAACAAGTAAATCAACCAATATCAAGAATGATAGGATTGAATTCTAAATCCTAGAAAGCAAAGTAAAGAACAATGTAAGGAATAAGGCAAGCACAAAGGTTGGGAGGAATTCTTTGTAAAATATAGGTGATAAAAGAGGATACAAAATACCAAGTATAGGATAATCTTGGATCTAGTATCATAGCTCCACCAAAATCAAGTCTAAAGTAGAATCTCTTCCATACGGTTCGTGGCAAGAAATTCCTAGATTAAGAACACTTGAATGTTGACAAGATCAAATCTCCCATCAATCATCCTGGTTCCGGTCCATCAATAGGAAATTAATCACATCAACTTGGCACTAATCGTATATCCCGGTTCCGGCCTAACAATTAGTGTTAATCCGAAACCACAATTTCACATCAAGACTTGTGCAAAAGATAAAATTCAGATCTAAAGTCATCAATGAAATTGCAATTTGAATCAATAAAACCACAATCATTCAATCCAAGAACATCACAATATCTCAAGTAATTTGTAAAATACAACCAACCAAATCTACCTATAAGAAATGTAGAAATGAGAATTCCTAGGGTTGGTTAACTAATTACAAAGAATAACAAGGAATAATAGAAGAAAAGGGAAAAGTGAAACATAGACATTAAACCTTCTTCCTCTTCAACTCCTTCTCTTGATTCTTCTTTGATTCTTCAATTTAGATCTTCAAATTGTGTAGCCCAAATACCCTAGAATATATTCAGCAAATTTCCTTACGGATCGAGGCAAACTCACCAAATTAATCCCAAGATACTCAATACTACAACAAGTAGAGAGTGATCTCTAAGAAAATTGGAAAATCAAAGCATAGATCTCTCTCTAAGTTCTACCAAACCTTTACAATGTCTTAACAATTCAGCATAAACCAACCTTAATACAAGCCAATCTAAATAAAGCTAAAAATTCTAGTATTTATAGATCTACAAAACCAGGGGGCAAAATCGTCAATTTACATGAAAAAAATTCTGGGACAGAGCATCCTTACGGGCGTGGCCCCTCTCCGCTCTACGGGCGTTTAGAGCGATTACTCCTTACGGGCGTGGCCCTCTCTTCTCTACGGGCGTAAGGAAGACGGTTAATTCAAACGGGCGTAAGGAACACAGGGGCAACGGGCGTTTAATCCGCTACGGGCGTTATTCACAAAGGGCAACGGGCGTTTACTAAGAAACGGGGCGTAGGACGAAGATCCACGGGCGTAGCGAATTTCCGGAATATTGCGCTTTGCTCGAATTTTATCTTTTTCACCAATTTGCCCCAAAAGTTACCCGAAAATAATATTTGCATTTAAACCCAAAATCAATCAAATTATCTCAATTTAATACAATTATTATCACAAATCATGCACTATTTATATCTCAAATCATGATCATATTTGATGTTATCAAGAACATATCAATAAAATTACTCTCTATTCTTTTTTCCTATATTTACTCTATTTTCTCTTTATTATTATTAGTTTTATAATATATATATATATATATAAATATATTCTTCAATTAGTGGTTGTTATATTATATATATGAGAATAATTTTAATATTTTTTTATTTCAAAAAAAATATTTTTTATGTAAATATATAATATAAATTTTTATTAAATTATTCACTTAATGAACATAAATTCACGTCTTTAAATAAAAATAATAATAAAAAAAATTGAAAGAGTTAAAAAGTAAAAAATTAAGAATCTTTTGTTATTCACATGTTGAGGATTTTTTTAAAAAATTATTAATGATTTGTCATTTCATAACATTGGACTTTTTTTTTAAAAAAAAACATTCATCAAATAAAATAATATTGTGCATATATATATATATTCAATTATTTGTTGTTATATTATATATATATATATAGAAAAGAATAATTTTCGGAAATTTTTTTATTTATTTAAATAAAAAATTTTATGTAAATATATAATATAAATTTATTAAATTATTTATTTCAAGAATTTAAATACAAGTGTAGACAATAATTTCTTTTTATTTCCTGTAAAATCGTAGTTACAAGAAATATAATAATTGAATACAACAATTATACAATAAATGAGATTTCGGTCCAATCTCTATGGATCCGTTGATTCAATCCATCGTGGATCCGAGAGGCGTTTTGGGCTTGTCTCGATCCAATTGATTTGATTTCTTCCGATGGGCGTTTTGGGCTGGATCTCGGAATAGATTCGATGTCGAGGGCTTTTGGGCTTGATCTCGATCTATCGAACAATCTGATTTTCTTCTTCCGAGGGCTTTAGGACTCTGTCTCGGAATGGATTTGGGCTTTTGAGATGAAGGGTCGACTTCGACAGAGGTTCGGAATCCTTCGAATATCTCTCAACTTTCTCAGCTTCTTAAGTGAGTGAGTGTGATAGTGTAACATTTCTTGAGGGAATTTGCCCTCTATTTATAGATGGAGTGAGTGATAACCAGTGGCTATGATGTTGCCATTTGTCACTCATCTAGGGGTGAATCTTTTAATATTTTAATATATAAATATAAATATATATATTTAAAATATATAAATAATATTTAATTATATATATAAATAAAATTTATATATCTACAAATTGCCCCTTTTTGGACTTGTTCCCGAGATTGAAGAGTTTGTATCGGGAATAAGTTCCAAAAAATCTTAGATATATATATATATCAATTTTGGATATAGATAGATATAAAATTTGAATCAATTATTTGAGTTTATTTGAATTTAACTCAAGATAAATATGATTCGAATTCATATTTATATAAAGATAATATATATAAAATATTTTTTGGGTTCAAATTTGAGTTCTAGTAGGATACTTCTTAGACTTTTTTTTTAAGTCTATAAAAGGGTCCCTTCATCAAAAAATTTTATTCGGAACTTGTCAAACAAAGTAAGTTCACCTTGATAGATTCTTTTTTGCTAGAATTCCAAAAAAAAATATTCTTTCTTCTTTTTCCTTCTTCAAGAAAACCTAGAAAACTTCTTTTCTCTCTCTTTTTTATTTTGCCTCTTTCAAAAACAACTCTCATAACAGTTTAAAAAGAGAATTTTTTTTTATTCTTTTTTTTTCTCTCCGCCTCGGCAGAAATCAATTTTTTTTTTATTTTTATTATTTTTTTTGTCTCTCTCGGCTGTCTTCTTTTAATTTTAATTTTTTTTAATTTTTTTTTGTTTTGGGGCCGCTCCACCAATTTTTTTTTTTTTTTTTTTTTTTTTTAAAAAAAGGGGGGCCTCTTTTTTTTTTTTTTTTTTTTTTTTCGGATTATGGATATTAAGGATGCCGACGAACCTTACAAACATATCGTCATTCTTGATCGCAAGAATCGAGTCTCGAATCAAATCTTTAAACTTAGAAGTACATGAAGCTGGATTTGGTCCATTCGCACCCACGTCCCAAGGAGTCGCAAGCTACCACCGAATCACCAATTGGTCTTCTACCACGACTCGTAATGTTCATTCTTCATCCCCTCCTCAAGTGGTAAGTTTGTTGTCATCTACTACTCATGAAGCGCATTCACGATCGCGAGAGTTTTCCCTTCCCTTTGCTACTACAAATATGGAGAAGCCCTCATGGCCTGTTCATTCATCCAACTTTGGTGAGGTAAGTTACACAAAAAATTACCGGGAGTGGACCGAGTACATTCTTGTAAATCATGAACGAGCCTTGAAGAATGCAGAGGTCTACGATGCCGTATGCGCGCGTTGTTCACCTATGATCGTTGTGAGAATGTGATGCGTGCCTTTTGCAACCAGTTGTGTCCTTCAACCAACACTTTGCATACATCTATTGGCGAGTGTCGATTTCAATTTGGGACTTATTCACACTTACCGGCTTACCTACCTGCGGCCTCCTTTACGACGAAGTTATTCCATCTGCGAGAGAACTGTTTGACAAACGAACTCCTCAAAGCTGTAAGTATCTTTTTTTTTTTGCATTAGGGAAACTTGCAGATGGAGATCCCACCAAGATAATGCTTGAGCAATGGGTCCGATTTTGGTTCAAAGGATTAAACAGTATACAGCCCTCTCCGGCGACATCTTTGATAACGCGGAAGCGTCAATTGCCTAAAACGACTTGCAATCCGACTCCTTCAACCTTTGCCGCAAATTCCTCCTTTCCCGCAATAGATTTTGACAGATTATTTGGAGACTCAAATTTTTCGGAGGCCATACATGCAGAGATAGAATTAGCAGCATTCCTTTCATGTTGGATATGTAAGTTCCTTTTTCCGGGTAAGAATGCAGGTTACATTCGTCCGGATGTTTTCAAAGTTGCGAGTTACTTAGCTTGCGCCGCCTCGTCTTTGCGATTCCAGGACTAGCAAATATTTACAATGGTCTTAACGAGATCGTCCATTCATCCGCACTTGGGCGTTGTAGAGCTACATTCCCAATTCACATTGTCTATGCTTGGATAGCGCAACACTTTGACTCACATTTTAAACATGTCGACATCAAATCACCAGCCAGAATGATTCAATTCCATGGAGAGAAGATGGCGAAATACTTTTCTCGTCTTGACGCGGTAAATCTTTTTCAACGACCAGGTGATACCTTTCATAGCTTCCTTTCATTCGGTAAAGATAAGCAAACCTTGATTGATGAAGGAAAACTTTCCCCTCGGAACCTTGCTCTTTTGATCAACATTCGTTCATGTTACTTGACACTCGACGAGGTAAGGATTATTTAATCGCACCATACAACCCTCATAGATTTTGGCAGACAATTTGGTTTTTGTCAAGACGCCCCCTGGGTATTTTGAAATCAAAGCCATCTTGCAAGTCGATAAAAGAGTTATTGTCTATATGGCAATCGTCGCTGGGTCGTGGAACAAAATCTCGGTAACCATTGCAACAAGTTCTACCATGCCCCTTTGTACGAAGAATATGATTTGTGGTGGAAGTCTTTGACTTACAAAGGAAAGTCGAAACCTTTCACGATTTCCCCAAGCACTGTTGCAACTACAAAGGAGATTTTAACTACTGCATTATCGATGATCATCAATCCAACGAGAGTCTCTTAGAAAGTGATGAAGAACGAGATCATCCTTGGAATCGTCCTCCAAAAAAGAAAAGACTTTCACCTACTTTAGCTATTCCTCGTAGATTCTTTTGCAAGATATTCCTCTTTTGGATGGTGTTCCAAGTTCCACTATGTCTCCTTCAACTTTGGATGATCATGTAAGTTACATACTGTTTTCTTTTTTTTTCTTTTTTTTTAAAAAAATAATAATAATAAAATAATAAATAAACGTAGCAGCAGCCCTTTTTAATTAACTCACAGCCTTTTTAATTCAACACTGTTCTTCTTTTTTTTTTTTTTTTTTTTTTGTGTTTGAAACGAAACTTCTTCTTCCTTTTTTTTTTTCTTGGGCCTATATATATTATTTTATGCCTCTTTTTTTTTTTTTTTTTTTTTTTTTTTTTTTTTGTTGGGGCTGCCCCAAATTTGTTTGGGCAATCTTTTTTTTTTTTTTTTTTTTTTTTTTTGCAATATATCTTTTATTTTTTTTTTTTTTTTTTCGCTTCGAAGCTGGTGATATACCCGATGATGACTTTGTTGGGGATGATTATAATACTACCAATTTCACGCCTTCGGTTTCGCATTAGTCAATAATCATGTCGTATCGTAATTCAATGTCACCTCTAATCCATGTGAAGATGTCTCTCCGGAAGATATTGACGTTGAGAATATTTTTCAAGGAATCATTGATTACCTCAACCAAATTCCTATGACAGACTTTTTGAATTGTGAAGAAGATATTATGTCTCTTTTACCCAATCTAGATCATGAAGGTGTGACATCTTTGGAGCCTCTTTAGCTACAATTTTTGAAAATGTTCGGACGATTGTTTCCCTACAACTTCAACATGACAATCTATCTACCAACCAAGCATGTATTTTCAAATCCCGACAACAACTTGAAGGAAGGAGAGCCAATCCGAAAGAGGTTATCGACACCATCGACGACATAGATGTTGAGATTAAAAATCTTCGTTCCAAAAGAGATGATATTGATTCTAGACTTGATGACTTATCAAAACGTAAAAAGACGTGTGAAAAACAACGACTTCGACTACATTCTTCAGTTCTCATTGACAAGAAGATATTGACCGGTGTGCAAAGACGATCTCATCAACCCACCGATTTGACAAAAAGGATAGAGGAGGCCAATGCTGAATTTGAGATAAATTGGAAGAAAACCAAGAATTGGAAATCTTTAGATAAATAGATAATATTGTACTTCTCAACTTTTTTTTTTTTTTTTTTTTTAAGACCCATTTTTTTTTTTTATTAAATTTATCTTTCTCTCTCAATCTTTTCCTTTTCTTTTTTTTTTTTTTCTCCTTTTTTCGATCATTCCGCTTTTTTTATATATATATATATATTTTTTTTTACTTTTACTGACGCCTTTTTTTTTTTTTATTTACCGACTGCACCTTTTTTATTTAGGCACTTGATTGTAATCTGTGCAGGCCCTCTGCTCTTTTTAATTTGGGCTTCCTTTTATTTTATTCTTTTTTTTTTTTTTTAAAGCCCATACGCAAACATCATTTCATTTTGGGCCTTTTTTTTTCTCCTATTTTTTTGTGGGCCGACCCAATTCTTTTGGGCTGTCCAATATATTTATCTTTGCAATTTTTTTTTTTCTTTTTTTTTTGGTTGGGGGCCTTGCTCTCAAATTTTTTTTTTTTCTTTTTTTTCCTGGGCCCGCCCCGCTGTTGTGTGGGTTGTCCAATGTTTATTTTATTTTATTTTATTTTTATTTTTTTTTTTTTTTTTTTTTTTTTTTTTTTTTTTTTTTTTGAGGATTTTTTTTTAATGTTAGGGCTGAACTTATGAAGAAATTTTTTTTGTGTGGCTTACGTATCCCGTAAAGGAACCAGGTCGAACGTAGTTCAAATTTGCGGTTTCAACTCGTACATCAAAGGAGTAACATGCGGTTTTAGCTCGTGCGTCAAGGAGCAACATTCTTCAAATTCGCAGACAGTTTATACTCGTATCAAGGAGTCTTCTTCAACTTTGCGGGCGCTTACACTCGTGTCAAGGAGTAACTTGCGGTTTAACCTCGTACGTCAAGGAGGACTTCTTCAACTTTCAAGCATAGTAGCGTTTCAAGTATTTCCCGTTGATTGGTCCAACTTCAACACCATCTTTGTCGAGCTTATACGACCCACTTGAGTATACTTCGACTATAACATAAGGACCATCCCACTTTGCTTCAAGTTTCTTGATCTTTGCGAAAAGATAATTGGCCTTCGAATCGCAAGCACCATGTCACCAACTTGAAAGGAACGAATGTTTACCTTTTGTTGATGGCTTTGGACAGACGAGCTTGATAACATTCCAATCTTTGTTGTGCTTCCAACCTCTTTTCTTCCAAAGCTTCTAACTCTTCCAAGCGCAGTGAGCATTGTCCTCGCTGGTAAGTTCTTCTTGAATTGCTATTCTTAATGAAGGTATTTGACGTTCTAGCGGTAAAACAGCCTCCACACCATAAACCAATGCATAAGGAGTTGCTTGCGTAGGAGTGCGAAACGTTGTGCGATATGCCCACAAAGCTTCTTCAATTCTCACATGCCAATCTTTCTCCGACTTGACAATTACTTTCTTCAACAGGTACAAAAGTGTTTTGTTGAATGCTTCAGCTAAACCATTTGCGGGTGCATAATACATTGATGAGAAGAATTGTTTGAACTCAAATTTGTCGCAAAGTTGTTTTACGAGATTGTTGCGGAAAGGCTTACCATTGTCAGTAATGATGTATCTTGGAATTCCATAACGGAATATGATGTTTACGCGAATGAAGTTCACGACATTCTCCTTTTTTCTTCCTTCAATGCAGTAGAGCTTCCCCATTTTGAGAAAAAATCATCGGTGGCGGCAAGGATGTAGAGATGTCCTTCGACGACGACGAGGTAATGGACCAACTACGCCAAGTCCCCATGCGTCAAACGGCCATGATGCAACGTCTGGATGTAATGGTTCAAGCGGCCGATGGAGGTAGTTTGCATGGAATTGACAAGCTTGACATCTTCGAGCATGATCCAGACAGTCCTTCACCATGGTAGGCTAATAGTACCCCATCCTCTTGATTCGAAAATGTAATTTTGGTCCGGATTGATAAGCTCCGCAAACTCCGGAATGTACCTCTTCTAACGTTTGTTTCACCTCATCGTTTGCTAAACATCGTAGCAATACTCCTTCAAATGAACGCCGGTAGAGTACTTGATTGAAATAGACAAATCTTGGTGCACGTCGCCGAATGTCACTTCTTTTCTTTGCATCCGACGACAGGATACCATATGCCAAGAAATCAATAATTGGTAGACGCGCCATTTCTCTTCAACAGCGGAAATAGCATTGACAACGAGTTGCAAATCATCGTCGTCACCAACGTCATTGTCATCATCGTCGTCAAATAGTGGAGGAACGACCCAATCTTGACAAACAAGTATTTGAATACTTGATTTTAATGATGCAAGGATCAAGCTAACTTAGCTAATGCATCCGCTTGTCGATTATCTTTCCTTGGAACATGTTCGAGAGATACATCGCCCAACCATCCTATTAGTCTTTTAGCATATTGATGGTAAGGAACCAATTCAATCTTCTTTACTTCGTAATCACCAAGAAGTTGGTTGATGACTAACTTTGAGTCTCCATAGACGTTAAGTTGTAGCTGCTTCATATCAACGGCCAACTCCAAACCAAGAATAAGAGCTTGGTATTCTGCCATATTGTTGGAGCATTGTTGCGTCAGTAAACAGAATACGGTAGAACATCTCCATCGGGTGTAATAAATACTACTCCAATGCCGCAACCATTTCGATGTGCCGCTCCATCAAAATACATTTTCCACGGAGGCATAACTTCAATCAAAAGAACATCTTTTTCTGGTAAATCATCAGTCAATTCCCACTCAGCTGGTATAGGATGATCAACTAAGAAATCCGCCAAAACTTGTCCTTTCACCGCCTTTTGAGGTATGTAAATTATATCAAATCATTGCAATTGCAGTACCATCTTGCTAAGCGATCGGACAATACCGGCTTTGTCATTACATACTTGATTGGATTTGCTTTGGAAATCAACTTTACTGTATGAGCTTAAAAATAATGCTTCAACTTCGAATTGCAAAAATCAGCGCCAAACAAAGCTTTTCAATTGGAGAGTAATTTAGTTCGTTGGGGGTCATCATGCGACTCAAATAGTACAAAGCATTTTCTTTACCTTTATCATTTTCTTGGGCAAGTAAAGCTCCGACAGAACGTTCTTGAGCAGCAAATGTAAAGCAACAACGGTTTTCCAGGTTGGTGCGGCGAGTAATCGAGATTTCACCAGGTAAGACTTTATGCTTTTGAAAGCATTGCTACATGCTTCGTCCCATTTGAAAGGTTCATTCTTTCGCATCAATCTACTGAATGGTTGACATCTACCAGCCAAATTTGAGATGAAGCGACGCAAGTACGCTAATCTGCCTTGTAAACTTCTCACTTCATGCAAATTGCGTGGTTCGGGCATATTCAAAATTGCATCAACTTTAGCTTGATCAATCTCAATTCCTCGTTGACGTACGATAAAGCCAAGGAACTTTCCGAAGTGACACCAAGTGCGCATTTCAAAGGATTCATCTTCAACTGTAACGACGAAGTCGTTCAAAAACACTCTTCAAATCTTCGAGATGAGTTTGTCGTCTTTTTGATTTTACAACTAAGTCATCCACATAAGATTCGACATGTTTATGTAACATATCATCGAGAAGATCTTTTGCATTGCTCTTTGGTAAGTTACCCCAAAGCATTTTTCAATCCAAACGACATTACTTTGTAGCAAGAGATACCTTTGGGGGGTTCCGAATGCGATCTTTTCTTCATCCTCGATCGCCATGCGGATTTGATTGTATCCGAGCGATCCATCCATGAAGGACAATGTTTCGTGTCCAGTTGTAGCATCGACCATTAGTTACGTAATAGGAAGTGGGAAATCATCTTTCGGACAAGCGTTGTTCAAATCTCCTGAAATCAACACAAACTCGAATTTGTCCATTTTTCTTTCTGACAGGTACAATACTAGATATCCATGTGGGATACTTGACTTCTCGTATGAATCCTGCTTCGATAAGTTTGTTTACTTCATTTTCTATTGATGGGACTAATTCAGGTCGAAAACGACGTTGAGCTTGTTTCACCGGTCTTGCCCCTCGCTTGGTGGCCAAATGATGAACAACAACCTTTGGATCTAACTCGGGCCTCTCTTTGTATGACCAAGCAAAGACGTCTTTGAATTCATGTAGAAGTTCAACATACTCTTTCTCTTCTTCTCCGACAAAAGAGCACTTATGTAGATTGGCTTACGATCTTCTTTGGTCCCCAAGTTGATTTCTTTCAACTTATCAACAGTGGCCCTTCACACCTTCCTCAAGTTCGGAGGAGCGTCCTTTGCATCTTCTTCTTCGACGTCATATTCGTCAACAATGGTGATATGATATGATGAGCCTACACTTTCTTCGTCTTCCTCCCTTGGATTAGTAGAGATTATTGTGTGATTTTTTGCTTTCAATCTCGGCTCCACGTCTACGACAAGGATCCGACGTCTTACCATTCGTGAAGGAATCTGCTGCGCACTTTGTCCCAACAAGGAAAATTTTCGGACTTCTGAATTTTCTTTGAGGTGTAAGACACTCCATGTTTTTTACCTTTGTTTCTTTCCGCTGTTGTTGAGACTCTTCCGTTAAATTTGGGTGTTTGTGAATTGTCTTTTCCCAAACTGATCAAAGATCGAATCTCCTGCTATGCATGACTCTTCGTCTTCCATAGTCACATAAAAATTTGGATGCACGTTTTATGGTGATCCGGACAGGAGGAGGTTGGACATATCCAAGGCCAAGTCGTGACCTTTGCTGCACTTTGTTGTCGTCTTTGATTTTTGCATCTTCTGCTGTCATGGGAAGTTTTCCTAACATACCTTTCGATTAATGATTGTATCCCGCTTTTGCTAACAATCTGTAGGCATTAGATCAAAGCCTTCTCAGTCTTGTCGGCGTAAATGACCGTGCTCAATTTTCTTACCTTCTACAGTCGAATTTAAACCTTCGAAGATTGAATTTGTCTGCTTGATTGTTTAATCTTCGTCAATGGCATGGTAAGGCCACTTAATGCTTTGATTTTCACGAAGGGTGATTCTCCTTCCCTCCTCATCGACTTAGGAACGTAACGCAAAACATTGGAAGTGGAAGCTTTATCTTCATCATTACCTCGTTTCTGCAGACTTGCTTTGGTAAGTACTTTCTTTGTCAATAAAGCTTCTTCGATGAAAGTCGGATTGTCTTCATGATGCATCGTTGCAGTCTTGTCATGAGAATAGAATTTTGCGTCCGCAATGTATGCTTCAGCTTTAGTGAAAGGCTTGTCATCTGCAACAACTTTCTTTACAACTCCATTACTTACATATTTGAAGCATTGATGTAACGTTGATGGTACTACACTATTGTCATGTAACCACGGCCTTCCTAACAACATGTTGTAGGATGTCTTGCAATCTACTACGTGGAGGAGCACACTTGAAGTCATTTCTTCAACCAAGAGTTCAAGTCTTATTGCACCAACAGCTCTTTGTCCTCCTTGATTAAAGCCTTGAATCATGAGGCGACTTTGTGAGAGTTCTTCAATCGTAATATCAAATTCCTTCAACATTCGCAAGGGAAGAATGTTGGCAAGCAGAACCCACCATCAAGCAATATTCGATTGACCCTCTTCGACATATGTATCCAGATACAAATAAAGGTCTATTGTGTGGCTTTGACCCCAACAACAAATCATCATCGGTGAAGTTTATTGAAGTCGTAAAACTGTCTACCATTGGAGAAGACTCATCTTCCTTTGTAGAACATTCACCGGGTAACATTCTTGTAACGTTGTGAACCTTTTTCGCGTGAACAGGAAAACATGAACTTATCTTATTAGCAGTTACCTTTTCTTCCTCCAAAGCACTATTACTCCTTTGCGTGCCAAGTCCATCACTTTGTTTTTGAAGACAAATCATTGCTCGATAGGATAACTAATGAGACGATGATATTTGCAATAGTTTGGATCGTTCGTCTGTGCTTTGCTTTGCCGAGGTCGTTTCATTTCGGGTAGCTCAATCAAACCAAAGATTCATCAAGTCATCGAACATGTCCGATACGTCTGAATCAAGGAATGGATAACTTATCTCTTGTCTTTCTTCTAACGTCGGTCTTCTTTTTGGCAAACTTGATTGAACGTCACTCCTCTCTGTAACGTTTCTATTTACCTTTGTTGCAACTTTGATAGGAGCAACGATTCTTGCTGAGAGACTCCTTTACATCCGATTTAGGTAGGTACTTACTTGTTTTCTTGAAATCCGGTTTATCTCGTTTACGTGGTTCAACGACAAAGGTCCCTTGATCTCCATGAGTTTTGATGCTCAACTCCATGTCATGACCACGAGTAGCCAATTCTTCGAACGTATTTGGTGAATACCTTTCAAGATGTATTGAAGACTCCATTGCATCCCTTGAATGCACATCTCAATAGCAGACTTTTCACACAATCGATCTCTGCAATCCAAGCTCAAACTCCTCCATCGATTGATGTAGTCGACGACAGGCTCGTCTTTCCATTGCTTGGTGTGACTTAACTCCAACATACTTACGGTTCTTCGGGTGCTATAGAAGCGGTTTAGGAATTCTGTTTCAAGTTGATTCCAGTGTCAATTGATCCAGGAGCCAAGTCGGTATACCGCAACGAATGCGTTTCCTTTGAGAGATCTCGATGAACTGTTTGACCAAGAGATCACCTTCCGTTCCTGCATTGCTGCATGTTTCAACAAAATGAGCAACATGTTGCTTAGGATTACCTTTACCGTCAAACTGTTGTAGTTTTGGAGGTTGATAGCCTATAGGCATTTTCAAATTATCAATCCTCCTTGAATACGGCTTTGAATATGCGAAGGAAGATTTTGAATTTCCTTCATACTTATCCTTTATCGTCCATTCGATGAAATTTTTGAGTTCATCAATAGGAATGAGTCTGTCTGACGAAACATGATTGGTCTTTTGTTGACGTGCATCGGATCCGGGCAGCTAGGAAGGAAAAGTCTCGTAGCGGGTAAGGCAAAAGAAAAGGTGTCCGTTTGACAGTTTCAGATCCGCCAACGTATTTTGATTGATTTTTAGCAACTTTGATGGTCTCGGGATTACTTGATCCTTCCCCTTGCTTGAAGGAAACACCTTTGTTTGCTTCTTCGACGCGTTTTTGCGTAGTTTGACGGACTCACCATTGTTACCTTAAGACTCGATTGATGATGCGATCTTGCTTTGTTGTTCGCATCGCAAGGCCTTCCACTAACCTCGTTAGGTTTGCCAATTGCTCTTCTATGGTTGATGCGTCTGCCATCATAACGGGCATGACAGGAGGTATTTGCAGAGGTATCTTCGCGGTCGTCATCGCCTTCATTTGATCTTCTTGGACAACATCTATGGAATCCGCAAAGGAATCTTCATCTTCCGATTCTTCCTTGTTTGCAACGGACTTACTCTCCAAAGATTGCAAGCGTCTTTCGAACCATTCCTCCTACAACGCCTTTAGGCTGATCCTGCGTTGAAGCATCAAAACAAGGATTACCGTATTTTATGGGTGTGTCGCCGATCGATCTCTTCCGCAAATCGGCGAACATTCTTCCTTTGCTTCGTGTGGTAGGACCAACGTAAGCTTGAACGTCCGATCCACCAACGCTTGTGCCTGGCAGCAACGCGTTGCTTGAATCACTTTTGTTGACGTTGTCGTCCTTGGACTCCATTTCAACGGTATTGACGGAAAGAGATGAACGGTAGAGATGGTCCCACCTGGGCGTGCCAAATTTGTAGACAATAATTTCTTTTTATTTTTACGTAAAATCGAGTTATAAGAAATATAATAATTGAATACAACAATTATACAATAAATGAGATTTCGGGTCCAATCTCTATGGATCCGTTGATTCAATCCGTCGTGGATCCGAGAGGCGTTTTGGGCTTGTCTCGATCCAATTGATTTGATTTCTTCCGATGGGCGTTTTGGGCTGGATCTCGGAATAGATTCGATGTCGAGGGCTTTTGGGCTTGATCTCGATCTATCGAACAATCTGATTTTCTTCTTCCGAGGGCTTCGGACTCTCTCTCGGAATGGATTTGGGCTTTTGAGAGGAAGGGTCGACTTCGACAGAGGTTCGGAATCCTTCGAATATCTCTCATCTTTTTCACCTTCTTGAGTGAGTGAGTGTGATAGTGTAACATTTCTTGAGGGAATTTGCCCTCTATTTATAGATGGAGTGAGTGATAACCGGCTGGTATGATGTTGCCATGTGTCACTCATCTAAGGGGTGAATCTTTTAATATTTTAATATATAAATATAAATATATATATTTAAAATATATAAATAATATTTAATTATATATATAAATAAAATTTATATATCTACAACAAGTCTTAAATTAAAATTATACAAACATTTTACTAAACTTAATAATAATAATAATAATAATAATAATATAATTGTAAGAAATAAGAAGTAAGAATCTTTTGTTATTCACAATGGTTTTTATTTATTTACTTATTATTATTATTATTGACTTGTCATTTCATGTCATATTGATTTTTTTTTTTTTAAAAAAAAAAATCAACAAAAAAAAATATTGTGTATATGTGTGTATATATATTCTTCAATTATTGGTTGTTATATTATATATAGGAGAACAATTTTATTAATTTTTTTATTTGAATAAAATATTTTTTAAGTAAATATATAATATAAATTTATTAAATTACTTAATTGAATAATATAATCACAAATCTTAAATTAAAATTACTTTAATATATAAACATAAGTCAAAAAAATGAAGTATACTTTACAATAATACATACAATGTTATTTTAATATTATAATATATTATAATTTCAATTGATTTTTACATCACTTTGTAAAATAAAATATAAGTATATCTTCTTCCTTGGCATCATTTGCAAGAAGAGCTCGAGTTTATCTTCTTCCTTCATCAACGATCTTTGCGCCGTGGGCGAATCATAGATCTCAAAGATAATTCAAAAAAAAAAAAACCATCGAGAAAATGGCCCAAGTAGAAACCGGAGTTTAAAAGATAATTCTTCAAAAAGAAGAAAAAGAGCTTGATCAACTAAGATCAAATAGATATCTTGCATATGAAAGATAAAAGATGATAAAAATATCAAAAAATAGACAAAATAGTAACAAAAGAACAAAAAAGAAGAGAAAAAAAAAAACAAGAAGAAGGAAATGAAAGATTTGAAAATTTCCGGCCAAGAGAGAAGCTTAACCGGAGCCAAGCTTCTCTCTTGGCCGGAGGAAATGGAAGAGAGGGAGGGCTGCTGTCGGCTGAGGCTGAGAGAAAGAGAGTAGAGAGAGAATTTTCCTAGAGTTTTTGACCCTTAGTGAATGATCTTAAATTAAAATTACTTGAATATATAAACATAAGTAAAAAAATGAAATATACTTTACAATAATACATACAATGTTATTTTAATATTATAATATATTATAATTTAATTGATTTTACATCATTTTGTTAAATATAATATAAGTATAATAATAATTAATAATAAATATAATCTATATTATAAAAATTATAAATAATTTTTTTTCTAAATTAATATTATTAGAAAATTATAAAATTAAAATTTATAAAAAAATTTTAAAAAAAGTAGAGTACTATATTTAAAAAAATATGTGAAAAAATAACAATATTTTGAAAAATATTTTAAAAAAACTCCGTGTTTGCAACGCTTAACAAAAAACCAAAAAAAAAAGAAAAACACTCCGTGTTAGCAACACATTGACTTGTTGACTTTGAAAGAGATGTACACTACTACTACAGTAGACGTCCCACTTTTTTTTTTTTTTTTTTTTATTAAACATGGATATTGTCATCGTCCACAAGCACATGAGTATTTTTTTTTCCTTGGTAAATAAATGATTAATTATTAATATTGTCATTGTCCACAAGCACATGGAACAACATCTAACAAAAAATAAATATCTTGTTCAGTCTTTTCATTTCTCTTCTTCTTTTTCTTTTTGTAATTTCCTATAGGTGCATAACTTTATGAGGAGGCTAGATATAATTGATTGGATTGAGAGACCATTTAGAATAATTTACTAATAAACCATCAATAATAATAATAATTTACTAATAGAGCAACGACCTATATATTACTCTAATAAGAATAATAATAATAATAATATTCAATTTTTTTTTTTCCTTCTTAAACGATTTTCATACCAAAAATATAAAATGATTAATTTTGTACCTTATGTTTATTTTAAACGAAGATAATTCTTCAAAATTTTTGACCAAATCAAAGTGGTTATTTCTCGTACTAATTATTTAATAAGTTAAAAATAAATAAACGGAGGTTATTTCACAAAACATAAAAGAAAAAAGATTGTTAAGGCTAATTATATTTTAAGTTGATATAAATAATTACCCTTAAAAAGTTAAATATTTAACAAAGAAAGGACTACTTTGATTATATAATAATATTTTAAGAAATCACCATAGTTAAAAAATAAATCTTTTGATTAGATAATTATTGGAAATTGTTTAAAATATAGAAAAAAGTAACTAGAGTTACACAAAATTAATTAATAAATATCTTAAAATGCTAAACTCTAGTCTTATGTTAAAATTAATTTATTACAAGTTTGCTTTTGTATTAATTTGAATACTTTAGACCATAAAATTTGTCTGAATAGAAGTATAATCTCAAAATCAATTATCACATTAAGATAGACTTGTATTTGCTATGGTAAAAATTATGACTTCTTTTAGTTTGGACAATCATCTTCACCTCTTTCACATGCTAACGGACAAGATTGTTCAAAGATGGCAGACCAAGAAAAACAATAAATATATCAAATAAAGTTAATTTATACCAAAATAATCCACACATGAATGAATCCGACTGAGTAATACCAACTCATTTACAAGCACTTATAAATAAAATTAATTTATAAAAGGCTTAATCATGTTCTATGACATTTGGAGTTGTATATGTACATAAAAGGCTTAATCATTAATTACATTATTTTACTATACTATTTATAAAGTTTATGTAAGAAATTACTCTAGTTGCTAGCTTTATAAACTTATGAGTTATTTTTACAACCAAACCATACAAAATATCCTTCTATAACTTTTTTTTGTTTTTTTTTTGTTTTTGTTAGATAAAATCTCATATCTATCTAGAATCACAACTCTAATTGAGTTGATTAAAAGTTTCATTTGTAAAGTTAGAATCTTGTTACTTTTGAAATTCTAATATAATACTCATAATAAGAATCAAATAGAAACCTTATAATATTTAGAAACCTTATAATATTTAGAAACTGCTTACCCCTCACACCAAATTCATATATGAAAAAAATAATATAATTCATATACACCAAAATCCAGGGTTTTTCCTTTTGGGTTATTTTGATGGGATATTATAATGAAGCTTTATGTCCTGTTATCATTATAATTCAAAGCAGCAAGTTGCAACTTCCATGATGATGTGGATTACACTTGCAAACAAACTCATGAAGGAATTAAACAGAGAATTTCGGTCAACTTTTGAACTTTCCTTGCATTTTCTAGGAATGTGAACATATGCCCTCATGATCTTCACAAAATATTCTTTAAATATACCTTTCTCCCTCAAGTGGCAAATTAAAGATAGATACATCAAAATTATTTTCCAAATAAATCACTAATATATAATCAATTAACAACTTGTTTTGTTTTGTGTTGTGTTTTGTTCCGTAGCGCTTCAACAACTATGCAGCCGACCATTAATGGAGGAGGAGATGCTTGCTACATCGATATGCCAGTTTTGAGAACCAAACGCAAGCTTTCAAAACTCCCAAATCCTCAGACAGATTATTTTATTCATCGAGTTCATAGTCAACTTCGTATTGCAAATGAAAAATGCTACGAACCAGATATTATCTCAATAGGTCCGTATCATCGTTACAGGTACGATAGCCATCAAGATAATAAGATGAAACCTATGATGGAAGAGAAAAAACAGCACTACTTGCAATCCCTTCTCAAACGGAGGAAGGAGAGTAAGGAGAAATACTTAAAAGCCATGAGAGATTTAGAGAAAGAAGCCCGAAAATGTTACGACGAGTTATCCCAAGAACTCATGAACTCTGAAGAATTCGTTGAAATGATGATTTTAGACGGCTGCTTTATCATAGAGCTATTCAGAAAAGCCAATAACCGTTCATTGATTGATGATAAAGATTTAATCTTTAAAATGAATTGGTTGAGAAACGCATTAGAAAGGGATTTAATGCTGTTCGAGAATCAAATCCCATTTTTTGTTCTTTACAAGTTGTTTGAATTGTCTTCCGATGATGATGAAGTTGAAGATCAAGAAAATAAGGTTTTAATCCGACTCGCCGTGAATTTCTTTTCTCCACTTCTCCCCGGAGTTGGACTTCTTTCTGCAAATTCCCACGAAGTTGATTGGTCAGGTAAGAACAAGAATTTACTCGAACTAATCTATCATAACTGGCTTCCCCCTTTTGCAGGAACAAAAATATTGGACCCTGATGAAAAAGAAATAAAAAATAAAAATTGGGGTTTGATCCAATGTGCATCTGAACTGGTGGAATCCGGAGTTAAGTTCAGCGAACGAAGTAAAGAAAGTTGTTTGTTAGACATAAAGTTCGTCAACGGCACCATGCATATACCATGCATAACTATCGACAGCAGAACCGAATGTTTCCTCAGGAACCTTATTGCTTACGAGGAATACTATCAAAACATTCGTGATAGTCATATAATATCTTACGTGAAATTTCTGGATTGTCTTATCCGATCTCCAAAAGACGTGGAAATTCTTGTCCAACATGGGATTATTGATAATTGGTTGGGTGACGATGAAGCTGTTTCGAAAATCTTTAACAAGATTAACCATAGAGTCACTGCTCCAATCGCTGAAAGCTTCCAATACTGTAAGATCTTCAATGAAGTGAATGTGTATTGTAACAGAAGAGTGAATAGATGGATGGCTAATTTGAATAGAAAATATTTGAAGAGTCCGTGGGCTATTATATCGGTCGCTGGGTTTGTTCTCCTTTTATTATCTTTGATTCAGACAATTTTTTCAGTACTTGCTTATTACAAATAATATATATATCATGTTAATTAGGAGTAATATATCTATATGTTGTATGTTCAATGCTAAATGATGATGATGATGATGATGATGATGATGATGGATGATGATATGCTACTTTATTGTGGAGTTCATCTCAAATATATATGAAAATAAAAATATTTTAGTATTATTTGAAATTTAACTATTTTATTCTTTCTAAAATTGTTAAAGATAGTGTTTCATATATTTTATTTCTAATTGTAGTTATACACACACATATATAGAGAGACGAATATATAGTGACATATAAGGTTAATTTGTATGTTTGTTTTGAGAAGGTGTTAGATTTTGTAGAGTTTGAGATACCATCATTAGTTTATGTATCATTAGACATGCTAGTAAGATTTACTTAAGGGTTGATATAATCATGGAAAAGATACAGTAGTAAGATCGAAATTTATTTGATTTTATTAATAAAGTTTTGTGTGAGTAATGGTGAAATCTCGTAATATTTGTGTGTTTTTTTTGTTTTATCTCCTTCTGTGTTTCTTTATATATATATATATATATACATAAACAGAGCTAATGTTTTGAAGATTCAATAATAGATTCAAATTTGGTTGTTTTATTTTACCTAGAATCAATATTATATGTTAAAATTTTGTGTATATATATATATATATATATATATATATATTTTATATCTTATTCAACATGTCACTATGCATGCTAATTTAAATTTGATAAAAGTGGAGACACCATTATGAGCTTGTGTTAAGATAAAAGGTTGAATATAGGTAAGAGATATAGTAATATTGTAAATTTATATATATATATATATATATATAATTTGTTAGTGCTTACAAAAAAAAAAAAATATTTATTTTGTTAGTGAAAATTTGTGAAAGTAGGGCTACCAAGAACCCTGTTTTTTGTTATGTTTTCTATGTCATGCATTTTGTAAGTGAGTTTCAAATTAACTATTGTTCTCTTGAGTTCCTAACAATGAGGCATTCTTGAACCCTAATATATATGTGTGTGTGAGAGTATTATTATATAAATGTATATGTATGTATATACATTTGTACCTCTGTTTCCCCCTCAGTGCAGTTATGTTTAGTTTGCAACTGGAAGAAAAGAACCAGCATTAATTGATTTTCTTGCTTTGGGCTATTTATTTTGTATAACTAATTTCCAGAACCTTCTTCTCAATGTGCTCCTCCTTTAGACGAGTCTACTTATTTTATGCATGTAAACTAAAATTATTTATTTATTTTACTCTTCCACTCAGCCACGAATAATTTGTGTTTTTCAATTGAAAGGGAAAAAAAAAAAAAAAAATCTATATTGTTAGAGAGAGTGGAACCCAGATATATATAAAAATTATTTTAATTGGAGACGTAGAAAGAAGAAAGGAAAAGAAGGGGCAGACTTAGTGAGAGTCACATGGATGATTGTCGAGTAGGTCCCTTTACGAAACAACACAAATTAAAAAGAAATATTGAGAAATATATTTTAATATTATTCCCATTAAATTTTCAATGTGGGACTAAGGATAGTTATTAATTTTATAAATAATTTGTAACTATTATACTAACCCAGCCGGCCATGCCAAAGGAGAGAATGTGTATGAATCCCTATTCCGCTTTGTTTTAATATAGAAGCATTAAAGTAACTTAAATGTTAGGCTCATTCACAAAAAAATAAATAAATAAATAAATAAATGTTAGACTCCACCTTTTAACTATAATCTTTTAATTTGAACCACAGATGTCAATTATTTATTTTTTTTTTTTGTAAGCCAAAAACTCAAAAACAGAACTTGTCGGGAAAAGGAAAAAACGCCAAAGATGGAAAGAGACTGCACTTGCATTTAACGTATTAAGTGAAAGATTATAAATTAGATTATGTATTATATTTTCAATCATATGTTATAATAATAAAATATACATATTTCTATTTTTTTTTATTTTTCATCCAAAATTGTAATATTGTACAATATGAAATATAAAATGAAGTCTATATACCAATTGTGGCTATCTGCATTATCAGGTACGTCAATTATTTGATATTGTCTTTTTTGCTAGAAGGGTCTTACCATCCTTCCGTTTAACGTTTGCAAGGTCTCCCCTAGTCTTTGGAATGATCTCTGCAGTACAAAACTTATCCAATAAGGTTTTCTTCATGTCCGGCCAGGAGTTGATAGTATTAGCTCTTAGCGAAGTGAACCATGTAAGTGCCTTATCTGCGAGGGTGCTCTGGAATCTCTATAGAGCATCGCCTCGTCGTAAGTCGGGCTCATTGTTGACTTGTATCGGAAAATGTGCTCTTGGGGACGGTCCTTCCCATAATAGAGTGTGAATTGCGGGAGTTTCAGTGAGGGATTCGACGGAAGTTCCCCCGATCCATTTTGTGAATGGTCCCACGTCAAGTGTCCTCGTGGGAACTATGATGGGATTCGATGGTGGAGGAGCCATAGTAGTGGTTCGGGCCGGAGGGGGTGCCAGTGCAGTGCGCTTAGTAGGCGATACCCTCGTTTTTGCCCTTTTTGTCTTGTGACACGAGGTCACAGTGTGGCTCTTAGATTTATCATGTGGAGAATGGTAAGATTCGCTTACCTCACTTTCACCATGATGTACTCGAGGACGATTCAATGGAGTTGCAGATCTTTGAGTCTCCAGAGGACGTCCGGTGGGGTTCGGTGCGGCGGTGGTAGCGTTGTGTCGACCCTGGTCAACCAGACGGGTCTTGATTTGGTAAGTGACTTGTTTCCCAGTCTCTTTTGGTGTTGTCGTTGATGGGGGCTCCTTGTTCAGGCGAGCGATCATCCGCTCTGCCTTTTCTTGGTCTTCTTTGGCTCTCCTGTACATTCGAAGGGCCTCCAATACTTCAAGGATGGCATCGACATTTCTGTCTTCCGGTCCGTCGGTCGGCGGTCTATCCCTCCATCGGTTGAGTGAACTGCGCAAGTCCTCCCTCGGAAGATTTCCAAGGCGTGTAGTTAAGTGGGGCCGAGGATGTTTGTGCAATTGGCACCGATATCCGGGTACTATCGAGCCGTTCTTCGACTCTTCCGATTGATTTTCCAGTCTGTTGGGATTTTTTCGCCGGAGTTTGAACTATGGGTTCCTTCTGTCATGGGGTAGAAAAGTATGACTGGCTGTGAGAAGGCATTTTTCACAGTCCTCAAAGGAAACAGTGAAGATGAAGAAAATAGTGTTTCCTGGTAACGGAACCAATTGATCGGGGAACAGTCTTTTGATCCTACCAAGATGACCACCTAGAGCCAATTTCAGTAGATTCAGACGATCCACATGGGCCACCTCTACACCCGGAATATTCCTGTAGGCCTTAACGAGTTTGCACCCTCGTCGGTACCATACACGACTAGAGGTCCCTTCCTGGAAATATATCGACGATTACGCAACTTACCCTTACCAGGACGAATACCTTGGCTATCCATGGCCTTCTCAGCATCGGGGAAAGCACCAATTTGCTTCAAAGCCTTTAGGGCATTCTTGGTTTTCTCGATACCCTCGGCGAATCCGAAATGACACAGGGGTAGCTTGGGACTCGATTCGATACGGTGGCCTCTGGGCATCACGAGAGCCGGAACAGCAGAGGTAGCAATGGCCGAGACAACAGCGTACCTCTTCTCATTGACCAGGATCATCCGGTGCCAACGGCGCCAGATAGTGTGACAGACAAAAAAAAAAAACAAAAGTCAAGACGCCAAGGACACTCCTGTGAGCAGTAGGAAAACATGACACAACTCACTTGAGTAAGGATTGCTCCAATATGACTCGACAACACCTCAGCGCCCTTGACCGCGGTTATTGCAATTGGTGGAGAGGTCCATCCCCCTATAAGGCGGGACCCAAATCCAGGAGTATGAGCCACGGTAGGCTCACTGAAGTCCAGACGTACTATGGGGTCAACAACTTTCACCATTTTCGCTAACACCTCGTCTTGTGCAGCGGGGTCCTCGGGGATAGCAAAGTTAGGGTCCTCCCAAGGATGAGCAAAGGGGCAGGCGGGGGACCGTCATCGTCCCCCATCAAACGGACCAGCATTGGAAGAAGGGCCCAGCTGGATTTTGGTCCTCTTGCGACTTTCACTACGGTTGGATCCTCCAGCCATGGGATCACTGCAGAGAGAAAGAAGACAATATTGCAAGAAAGAAAGATAGAATGAAAATCAGCAAGGGCGTGAAAAGTAAGTCTGTCTTTGACTCCCTTTTATACTATAATGGAGGGGTAAAAAGGGAAAGATAGAAAGGCTGCAGTGTACCAAATGTTGCATTAAATGCCACCAGTCCTGGAAGACTAGCATTTTTTCGGTGGCACGACTCCCCAAAGATTTGTTTTTATTGGAAAAGGGAGTTACAGACTAAAACTGTCGAGAAGACGAACAAATACGACCTGCAACCATCGGACACATTTAATACAATATGTGGCGGAAAGACACATTGACGCTCTCAGCTGAACGGTACAGTACGAAATACGGGAAGAAAAGGATTGAACAAGGCGAGAAAAATGAAAAGACAAGATACATGAACACTAGTAAGGCAACCTAAGCGTTTTATTAAATAAAGAAGAGTTTACAATTCCTTACTCGAAAGACATTCCCTACGGAACATGTAAAAGACTAAAAGGCAAGGTCAATCGCTAGATGAGTCCGTGGATTGGCAATCACGACCTCCCTCTAAGTTCGGATCGGGAGGAGGAATCTTCTTGGCAAGGCTCCGAAGGGTTTCTCGACAAAGATCGGGATGAATCCACTCTGGATATCCAAACAGGAGATCCAATTCCCGGATAAACTCCATCTCCTTCGAGGTGAAGGGAACAAAGTCAGCACCTTCACAAAACTCCGGATTGGCGAAGTACCCATCGTATACTTTGGCTAGCTATTCCTTGTTGAAGATCGGACTGTGCACTTGGCGGATTACATGAGCGCTCCCCGGTGTTGGTACTTAAAGATCTCGGCCTCAATAGCTTCCCTTAGCGAGGTACTGAACTAACCTTTTCTATCTGCCGCAAGGAGTTTTCTCCTCGGGGACAGACCTTGCGAGAATCCAAAAGCTTCCTCTTCAACTTTCGAATCTTCACTTCGGACTTCATCTCCATGTCCCTTTGACGAGCAGACCTCGACTCATAGCTAAACAGGCGGCTTGACATCTCCATAAGATACGCATTCGCTTGACCGGATAAAACCGTTAAGGAGCAGACAAAAAAAGAAGAAGCCAAGACTTGAAAAAAAGGGGAAGACAACTCACTTGAGCCAAATAAGCCCCTGTCTCATGGGCTAGTGCAGAAGGAGGAAGATCACCGACCCTCTCATAAACAACATTGTGCATGCCCCGGTACATTGTGCCCAGACCCACGGAGGAGGCCACAACAGGCTGACTGAAATCATGACCACCGAGACGGGGGGTACTAACCCTTAGTTCATGGTAGAGCCTTCTTAAACCCTCCCGACTCTTGAGGACAAAATATCGCTCTTTGGTCCAACCGTACCGCACCCACTAGGCAGCAGAGAGAACCGGTGTCCTACCAAGCGTTGGCATCCTTAGCATCGCCTAACTCCATTGGGATAGATGCAACACTTCCTCTTTCAAGATCACGCGGGACCCTCCTCACAAATAAAGTATCCTAAGAATTGTTCATGGTAGAGAACAAGAAAAAGCAATGTGTGGCACAAAAACGAGGCAAGTCCAGTAAGAGGGCGCCTCACACTCTTTTTATAACTGGTAAAGAAGGCGAGAGGCCATCCTAGAAGACCGTTGAAAAGTTAATTCCCACGATCTCCGGGTAACCTCCTCAATGGCAGTTGTAAGTTATTTTTATTGGGAAGTTTGAGCAACAAAACCAAAAAATTGTCCGGTAAAGAGAAGGTGGCAAGATCAAATGAAGCCTTAACGCTGCAAAGTCACGGCCGCGCACCGGCGCAGGGGGGCCCCCACCACCACATAACCACAATCAGCAAATTCAAATTTTACCCGGCCCAGAAAAGAAAAGTGCTCAGCAAAACCCAAAAAAAAAATGGAAACATAGATCAAAACCCACAAAAGGAAGTCCATTTTATTAAGACATAAAGGAAAGTTCGAAAAGAAGAAGAGTTTATCCGTTACAAAGTTTAAGCACCTGCTACTCCATTTCCGACATCTTCGACAATGGCTCCATCACTTGTATGCTCAAAACTTCCCACAAGAACAACTGCCATATTAGATACGTCACCAATAATGGAGACACTCGGAGGGAGAGAACCCTCCTCGAAAGGAATAGTAGGGCCTACAACAATTTCTGGGCCAGTATCCCTAGGAGGAGCCACGGGAACCTCGAGAGAAGCTTCCTCTAAGGCAAAGGTGGCCTCAACCGAGGGAGAACCTGAAAGTACTCCCACTCCAGGATCAACTGTTGGAGAATAAGGATCCGGAGACTCGGACTCCGGAGGAGAATCCACGATAGATGACGTCTTCACCAAATCGAAGAAGGTAGGAGACAAGCAAGAGGGAGGAATTCACTCCGGAAGGCAAATATCAAGGTTAGACCGACGAATACCTTTCATGTCCTCCGAAGAAAAGGGCACAAAATCCGCCCCTCCACGAAATCGTGGCTCGCCAAAGAACCCAGTAAAGGCATCCACTAGAAGAGATTTGTCCTCCACAAAGCGATGCACTTGGCAGGTCATGTGCTCACACCCCTTTCGAATGATGGGAACACCGGTTCCCCTAGAGCAACGTTGTACTCCGAAGAGTTCTTGTACTCAGTGATCAGCTGGTTGCGGTGTGCGTCAAACTCAAGGAACGAAATTCGGAAACCTAGGCAGACAACCTCATCTTCCAAAAATCTTGCTCGATCCTAGGCTCCCTTCGGATTAGCCACTAGAGCCAATTCCAGATCATTGGTGTGAGTAGCCTTTGCTTGTGACTCTCGGAGGCCGGAGGCCAATTGGTTTTCTAGAGCCTTGATCTTCAGTTTTGCCTCGCAGTGAGACGACTCCAGTTCGCTCATCTTCGTAGAAAATGCATCGACTCCAGTTAAAGCATGTTTTAATATTACATTGGAAGAACCGTGCTCGTCTAAGAACATTGTTGAAACACTCAGACATATTTGTTGTTAGATGACCGCATCTAAAACCTCCATCATGTGAAAGGGGCCAGTTTTCTAATGGAATTTCCATGAGCTAATTAAAAGCAATTTCATTTATTTGCTTCATATTTTCCATTATCCCCCAAAACTTTCTTTGTTGGGGTGTTGAACCAGCTTGCCAACACAAACTCTTAAGAGTAGAGTTTCGAAACTTTGAATGAAAATTGTTGCGTAGGTGTCGGAGACAAATTCAATGATATGCAATAGGTGGTTGCCACTCCACCCTATGCTCAATAGCACTCAATAATCCTGAATGTCTGCCTGATATTAAGAATTAGATGCTTTTGAAGGCAATTCAAAAACCAACCCCAACTATTATTAGATCTTCATCAACTAATGAAAAAGCTAAGGGTAAAACACGATTATTTGCATCAAATCCACTAGCAATTAGAAGCTTTCCTTTGTAAGGGCCTCGTAGATGTGTGCCATCTACACTAAATGCTTAAATGCTTCGATACATGGACCAAAAGTCCAAAATAAATAATCGAGAAATTTTGGACCACCAGTAGAATCATCGTGATACCTCCACTCAACTTTAGTACCTGTTGTGCTTGATCGAATTGCATGTACAAATTGTTGCAAAACTGTAATGGAAGTAGGCCAATCACCTAATATTTCATCAATTGCAAACCTTCGGCCTAACCAACATTTCTTATAAGTAGGTTCACCAATCAATTTAGAACTTAAAGTTTGATTTTCATTGGTAGGGTTTTAGAATTACACGATTGTCATCAAATCGGCCAAGATTAATTTAATTAAATCAATGAGCAGTTTAGGGTGTTCACCGAGTCATTTCCCTCGGAAACCTAATCGAAATTATGAACTCGGAACTTGTCTTGGAATCATTCCCCGGTCTAAATCGAAGCTTAGGTGGCCATCGCGATCTCCATCTCTCTTCTCTTTCTAAATCTTGAAAACTTCGTTAAGATAAGAATGTAAAGTATGCCTATTTATAAAGTTTTTCCTAACTTCTCATAATCCTAATAGAATAATAACTTCTCATCAGAATCCTAATACAATAATAATAAATAAATAAATAAAATCCTAATTAAAATAGGAGATAATTATCTCTCTCTAATAACTAATAAAATAATAATAAAGATAAGATAATTTGATTTTATCTTCAATTAACTTGGGAATTGTTGATAATCATCCGTTCAAATTTTAATTCTTCCTCTCAAAGACATCTTTGAAATAATTGATGACTAAAAATAAGTATTTTAGCCAAATTCTACTTAATCTTTGACTTTCCACCACTATCATCAAAACAAACAAAAATTTCACAAATTAGTTCGATATCTAATGAAAATGTAAGGGAATTAAGTATAATAATTATGAAATTTTATGACTTATCATTCATTCTCTCCAGTATGCATAATATATGTATGATCCGGCCCTATTTTTGTTAACTCCCATACTCCAAGTTTTGGTTTTGCTATAGCTCTCATCTTCCAAAAACAACTTGTTTCTTCGTGAGCTTTACATCTAGCTTCACTTTTATCAACAAATTTGTTACCAAGAACAAGCTCGTTATTTTCAAGAGACCACATGTCCATATTCCATTTTAGTCCAGATTCTGTCACCACGTTCGGATTATCACCTAAAAGATTGGATAAAAAGGATTACTCTTCAGGTTCATGGGTACGGTATGAAACATGTTGACTAGAAGTACCAGGTTCCATTTGTTGAGGTACAAAGGTTGGACATTCAATTCCTTCCCAAGAAGAGTCGGATTCATCTCCGTCTACATCAAATGTAGGACCATAAGCATTTGTCTCTATATGTCGAATGTCACCTCTCAATATCTCCTCATTCACCATTTCAGTAATTGAATCAAAATAAATATTATATGACATATTGAAAACAAATGTTTGCCCCAAATTATAACTTGTTGATGTCATACCTAATTGATAACATAGAGTTAAGTTATTATGAAATTTTAATACTATCACTGTAAAATACAACTTAAATTAAATTAGAATATAAAAAAACGCATCTAAGATGCTTGAGTTATATTTTGGAAATGCTAACTTCACCCAACAAATGAAGATCGGTTGAGTTTATTGTCTAAATTTTTTTTTATTCTTTTTCGAAATTGTTAGCATTTAAAGCTTTTATTGTTTTTTCCTAATGACGTTTTTAAGTGGTTGAACCAAAATATTAATAATTTAAAACATAATACTTTTGTATTTTTTTTTATGAAAAATATCAATAAACAAAAGCTTTCATATGAAAGCAATTTATATATATCTCGAAGATCCAGGATTCTTATTTTATAAAAAATAATTGATATATTCCTCATTTGTATTTATTTATTTATTTTTTCAAGAACTTGAAGATTATAAAATAATTTTAAGATTAATTCAGGTATGCTTTTACATACTATATAATTGATCAATTCCTTAATTTAGAAATGTATGATCATGGTTTTGAGGCATTATTTATTTGTATGGTTTATGTTCAAATTCATTTATGTATTTTGGGGTATATGATGTGAGTATATTGGAGGAAGGATTCATGAATTATACACTAAATTGTAGTTTGCTCTGCGAAGTACATGCTGTTAATGCTAAGATGTCTTGTGTTCAAGTATTATTACCTGTCACTCTTTACAACATAAGTCTATTGCGTATAACCGTTTTATGGGTGTTCCTTAGATATGTATATATATACATGTGAATCTTTTTGCTATATATATATATATATATATATATATATATATATGCCTCTTTGATTATAATTCACTTTGGTGTTTTTATTTTTGGGACATGATTCTCTGATTAAAGTATATACATATGCATTTGTTTATTTTGGTAGTGAAACATAGCTATATATATATATATGACCATGGTAGTTATATTATATATGTAACTTGTTTATCTATTTTAAGATATTTCAATATATATGCTCAATATATATATTATAAACATGATTTATACCCTTTTGTTATATACATAAGTTTTAATGTTGGGTTTGTTTAACCTCTATATATATGGTATATATTTCAATTTGATTTTTGGGTTTCGGTTTAATAGCAAAACTATATGCTAATATGCATTTTTATTTTAATATTTAAGTTTGTAAATATTTTGTTCATATCATCCTCGCGATGAGAAAGTGTTTTGTGACCTAAAGTCACACAATGGTCGCCTATGAGATCATTGAGTGGTTATTAAGCATTGGGCCTGAAGTTCTTTAGTCAATGACGCGTTTTTAAACTTGTGAGGTCCACTGAAGTGGATCAAAATAAACACTATTATTTGGATGTTTATAACAAAGTTGTATGAGAGCCAATAAACCGAAGTTTATTGAAATATATTCTTATCAATGTTTATTATTAACTCAAAACCTGAAGTTTGTGAGATTAGTTGCTCAAATAATATGATTACAAGCACGATATATTTGGATAATATTGTGATGACTATTGGCATAAATTTATGTCTAATTGACAATGGAACTACGCACACCATACTGAAATACGAGAAATACTTTTCTCATTTGAATATGGGAGAAACAAGTGTTACCACAATAAATGGTAGTGTAAAAATTTTGGAAGGCTCCAGAAGAGCTAATATAATATTACTGAGAGGAACTATGATTACTATTGATAAAACACTAGGCAGAGCACCTATCGAAATGTAGAATTCAGATTTTAAATTTATAAAATTGTTTTCCCAAGACGTCTATTAAATTCTAGTGTGAAAAATATAATCAAACTAATTATGAATATGATTTGGGAATAAGAATCATTCAACAAGTAATCCAACCATTATCAAGAATGATAAGATTGAATTCCAAATCCTAGAAAGCAAAGTAAAGAACAACGTAAGGAATAAAGCAAGTAAAAAGGTTGGGAGGAATTCTTAGTAAAATATAGGTGAGATAAAGAGGATACAAAATACCAAGAATAGGATAATCTTGGATCTAGTATCATAGCTCCACCAAATTCAAGTCTAAAGTAGAATCTCTTCAATATGGATCGTGGCAAGAAATTCCTAGATTAAGAACACTTGAATGTTGACAAGATCAAATCTCCTATCAATCATCCCGGTTCTGTTCCATCAATAGGAAACTAATCACATCAACTTGGTACTAATTGTATATCCTGGTTCAGACCTAACAATTAGTGTTAATCCGAAACCACAATCTCAAATCAAAGCTTGTACTAAAGATGAAATTCAGATCTAAAGTCATCAATGAAATTGCAATTGGAATTAATAAAACCACAATCAAGAACATCAAGAACATCACAATATCTCAAGTAATTTGTAAAATAAAACCAACCAAATCTACGTATAAGAAATGTAGAAATGGGAATTCCTAAGGTTGGTTAACTAATTACAAAGAATAACAAGGAATAGTAGAAGAAAAGGGGAAAGTGAAACATAGACATTAAACTTTCTTCCTCTTCAACTCCTTCTCTTGATTCTTCTTTGCTTCTTCAACTTGAATCTTCAATTTGTGTAGCCCAAATACCCTAGAATATATTCAGTAGATTTCCTTATGGATCGAGGAAAACCTACCTAATTAATCCCAAGATACTCAATACTACAACAAGTAGAGAGTAATCTCTAAGAAAATTGGAAAATCAAAGTATAGATCTCTCTCTAAGTTCTACCAAACCTTTACAATTACTTAGCTATTCAGCCTAATCCAACCTCTAAGCCAACCTCTAAATAATTGTAAAAATCTCAATATTTATAGATAACTAAACAGGGGTAAAATCGTCATTTTTACAAAGAATTTGGACAAAGCATCACTACGGGCGTAGTCCCCGATGCACTACGGGCGTAGTGAGGTAGTTAAAGAGCAACGAGCGTAGAACAAAAAGGGCAACGGGCGTAAAATGAAATTGCAAACTCAACACGCCCGTGTTCAGCCTCTTGGTTGGGCGTGTTCACTTCCAGAAATTACATATTTAGTCCCGAACTTCACTCTTTTGATCAATTAGCCCCACGAACTTCCTGAAAATAGAAATATCACAATTAAGTGCACAATTAACATATTTATCTCAATTTACTCTAATAATCCTCAACAATTATGCACAAATACCCTTCCAAAACATTACCAATTTTAGCGTTATCACTCATGTTCACACACAGGATGGTCTAGCTGAATCATTTATCAAAGGCTATAGTTAATTGCTAGACCGTTATTGATGAAAACAAATCTGCCTACAACAACTTGGGGGCATGCCATTTTGCATGTTGCAACACTTGTGCGTTTAAGGCCATTGAGTTATCATAAATTTTATCCATTACAGTTGGTATTTGGTTCAGAGGCTAATATTTCTTATTTGAGAATTTTTTGGTGTGCCATATATGTTCCAATTGAACCAACCCAACGAACAAAAATGGGTCATCAAAGAAGATTGGGGATATATATTGGATATGATTCCCCGTCTATTATAAGGTATCTTGAACCTTTGACAGGGGATGTTTTTACAGCAAGATCCGATGATTGCCATTTTGATGAAAATTTGTTTCCCAAATTAGGGGGAGAGAATAAATGACATAAATTTGAACTTGTGTGGAAAACATCCTTGAGTCATTTAGATCCATGCACAAAAGTGAGTGAATTGGAAGTTCAAAGGATAATTAATTTGCAACCAATTGCAAATCAACTGTCAAATTCTTTTACTGACTCCAGAAGAGTCACTAAATTGCATATTCCAGCTATAGATGCTCCTATACGAATAGAAGTCCCTGAAGGACAAAAAGTAAATCTTATAGATATTGAGTCAAAAAACACGCCAAAAGCGTGACCGACCCCTTGGTTCTAAAAATCCTCGAAAGAAAAAAATATTAAATGATCCAAAAGATAATATTGAAGAAATAGAAAATGAAAACCAAGGGACACCTGATGAAAAGATTTCAACTACAAATGATGAAGAAAATTCAGAAATCTCTACTAATTATACAACTTCAAATAAAAGTTGGGATCGAAGTAAAATTGCTATTGATAATGTTTTTGCAGATAATGTAGCCCTTGATTTTTTTAAGGACAATGAGGATTTAGATCCTTCATTAGTTGAAGAATGATGCCATAGAATTGATTGGCCTCAATGGAAAGATGCGATTCAATCGGAGTTAAATTTGCTTGCAAAGCGAGAAGTTTTTTGACCTGTAGTCCAAACACCAAATGGTGTGAAACCTTTTGGTTATAAATAGGTGTTTGTGCGAGAACAAAATGAGAATAATGAAGTCGTGAGATATAAAGCACGACTCGTAGCACAAGGCTTTTCACAAAAGCCAGGAATTGATTATGATCAAACTTATTCACTCGTTATTGATGCTATTACCCTCCGATATCTTATAAGTTTGGCAATTCATGAAAAGGTGGACATGCATCTAATGAATGTTGTTACAACTTATCTATATGGAAGCCTTGAAAATGAAATTTATATGAAAATCCCTGAAGGATTAAAATTACCAAAGGCTTCTAATGGATCTCGTGAGAATTATTCTGGGAAAATACTGAAATCATTATATGGGCTTAAGCAATCGGGACGCATGTGGTACAATCGCCTTAGTGAATTCTTATTGAATTTGGGATATAAAAATGTGCAAATTTTTCCATGCGTATTTATTAAGAAATCAGATTTTGGTTTTGTGATTCTTGCTACATATGTTGACGATATTAATCTCATCGGAACTCCAGAAGAGCTCCGCGAAGCTATAGATTGTTTGAAGCGAGAATTTGAAGTTAAAGATTTTGGAAAAACCAAATTTTTCCTTGGACTGCAAATTGAATATGTAAAAGATAGAATTTTTGTTCATCAGTCAACATATACAACTAAAGTTTTGAAAAGATTTTTCATGGACAAAGCATATTCATTAAGCGATACAATGTTCATGAGGTTATTAGATATAAATAAAGATATATTTAGACCTCAAGAAGAAAATGAAGAACTACTTGGTCCTGAAGTACCATGTTTGAATGCTTTTGGAGCATTAATGTATTTTACGTAAAGCACACGACTTGATATAGTATTTGCTATAAATTTATTAGCAAGTTTTAGTTCTTTGCCAACATGACGACATTGGAATGGTGTTAAACATGTCCTTAGATACCTCCAAAGAACTATTGACTTCGAATTATTTTATTCAAATAAAAATGACCTAAACTTAATTGGGTATACTGATAGCTGGTTATCTTTCCGATCGCATAAGACACGTTCTCAAATTGATTATTTATTTACATATGGTAATTCTATTATATCCCGGTGATATACAAAGTAAACTATAGTAGTGACTTCTTCTAATCATACTGAGATAATGGTTATTCATGAAGTAAGTCGAGAATGTGTATGATAGAGGTCTAATTCAATATATTATAGAGAGTTGTGGTTTATCCTCCTGAAGAGATATTTCAACTCCTCTATATGAAGATAATGCAACTTTTATAACTCATTTGAAAGGAGGATATATCAAAGGAAATAAGCTAAAATATATTTCACCTAAATTTTTTTTTACTCATGGAATTCATAAGAATGGTGAACTTGATGCGCTTCAAATACGGTCATGTGATAATCTTATAGATTTATCCATTAAAGCCCTTCTATCGCAACCTTTGAGGAATTGAGATATAAAATTGGTTTGCGTCAAATTAAAGATCTCAAAAGTTTATCTCATCGGGGGGAGAGATTTACACATTAAGATTAGTGTACTCTTTTTCCTTAACTATAATTTTTTTCCCATTGAGTTTTTATCTAGTAAGGTTTTAACGAGACATATTTTTTATGAAACGACATCCAAGGGGGAGTGTTATGAATCCTGAAGATTCATTGAATTCAAAGATTTATTAAATTTAGTGGATGTCCATCTAATGGTCATTATTATCGATCGCTTAATGTCGAGATCAATGATATTATTAAAACAATATTTCTTGTTCACTGGATATTCAAGGGGGAGTGTTATGAATCCTAAAGATTCATTGAGTATTATGAATCCTGAAGATTCATTGAATTCAAAGATTTATTAAATTTAGTGGATGTCCATCTAATGGTCATTATTATCACTTAATGTCGAGATCAATAATATTATTTAAACAATATTTCTTGTACAATGGACATTGAAGGAGAAATGTTATAAATCTATTTATTATGTGAATATCCATTAAGGTATCTTATACCTTCTAGACTTCTTTATTATCTTGTTGCCTAGTTTATGTAAACTAGAGTTTTATATTCCTAGTTTAACTAGGGTTTTATTCCTACTTTCTCTAGGGTTTTCTCCATATAAATAGACAAGTCTTGTACAAGAGAACATATCAATAAAATTACTCTCTATTCTTTTTTCCTATATTTACTCTATTTTCTCTTTATTATTATTAGTTTTATAATATATATATATATATATATATATATATATTAATATATATTCTTCAATTAGTGATTGTTATATTATATATATGAGAATAATTTTAATATTTTTTTATTTCAATAAAATATTTTTTATGTAAATATATAATATAAATTTTTATTAAATTATTCACTTAAAGAACATAAATACAAGTCTTTAAATAAAAATAATAATAAAAAAAAATTGAAAGAGTTAAAAAAGTAAAAATATAAGAATCTTTTGTTATTCACATGTTGAAGATTTTTTTAAAAAATTATTAATGATTTGTCATTTCATAACATTGGACTTTTTTTTTAAAAAAAAAAAATTCATCAAATAAAATAATATTGTGCATATATATATATATATATTCAATTATTTGTTGTTATATTATATATATAGAAAAGAATAATTTTAGTAAATTTTTTTATGTAAATATATAATATAAATTTATTAAATTATTTATTTCAAGAATTTAAATACAAGTCTTAAATTAAAATTACACAAACATTTTACTAAACTTAATAATAATGATAATTAATTGAAAGAGTTAAAAAGTAAGTATCTTTTGTTATTCACATGTTGATGGTTTTATTTATTTATTTATTTATTATTATTATTATTATTGACTTGTCATTTCATGTCATATTGAATTTTTTTTTTTAAAAAAAAAAATCATCAAACAAAAAAATATTGTGTATGTGTGTATAAATATTCTTCAATTATTGGCTGTTATATTATATATAGGAGAACAATTTTATTAATTTTTTTATTTGAATAAAATATTTTTTAAGTAAATATATAATATAAATTTATTAAATTACTTAATTTAATAATATAATCACAAATCTTAAATTAAAATTACTTGAATATATAAACATAAGTCAAAAAAATGAAATATACTTTACAATAATACATACAATGTTATTTTAATATTATAATATATTATAATTTAATTGATTTTACATCATTTTGTTAAATATAATATAAATATAATAATAATTAATAATAAATATAATCTATATTATAAAAATTATAAATAATTTTTTTTTTATAAATTAATATTATTAGAAAATTATAAAATTAAAATTTATAAATAAATTTAAAAAGGAAAAAAAATAAAGGTCTACTTTGGTAAAGTAGAAATAGACCTGAATATTTTATTAAAAAAAAATAAAGGCATATTTAGCCAAAGTAAATCATAAATATTTTATTGAAAAAAAATAAGAGTTCACTTTAAAAAAAGTAGAGTACTATATTTAAAAAAATATGTGAAAAAATAACAATATTTTGAAAAACATTTTAAAAAAACTCCGTTTAATGCCAGTTTCCAAGTGATTAACTCCGTTTTTTGTTCCAATCCTTTAATGCCAGTTTGGTTGTCTTCAATTTTGAGAGGAAGGAGGCATGTTTGTTCCAAGCTTCTTCAATAACTAAGGCAGTGTCCAAGTGACCAATCCACATGGATTCAAATTTGAAAGGCTTTGACAAATTTGCTACTGATGGGTTTGTATGCAGAAGCAGGGGTTTATGATCCGAGTTCAAAGCCGCCAAATGGGTGATTCTAGCTTCCGGAAACAAAAACTTCCATTCTTCATTAGCAATACCCCTATCCAGTCTTTCTTGAATGTTAGCAAGTCCTCCTCTTTTGTTGTTCCAAGTGAACGCATGACCCTCAAAACCAAGGTCAATGAGACCATGATCATCCATAATTCTCCTTAAACCTCCATTACTAGAAGAGGCCACTGCCCTTCCCCCCAATTTGTCATAACTAGACAACATCAAATTAAAATCACCTATGATCATCCAAGGGCCATTGTGTGATATACCAATGTTATCAAGGCTTTCCAAAAAGTGGTGACGTTGAGATGGAATTGGAGGCCCATAAACACATGTAAGCTGCCATGGAATGCTGCTAATTTTATCAAAAACCAGACAGTTAACAAAAGATAAGGACGAAAAAATAATCTTAATAATAATACCATCCTTCCACATTAACAAAAGCCCCCCAGCTTTCCCAACTGCAGGGACAAATTCAAAAGACTTAAAATTAAAACTGTTAACAATCTCCTCAATCTTAGTAGCATTGTTACACTTTACTTCGGATTAAAAAACAAATCCTAGTCCGTGAGAGTTTATGTAGCCTCTCAAACTCCTAATTGTCGAGATTTGACCAAGTCCCCGACAATTCCAAGCAATTCCAATCATTGAGTTGTTGGGGGCATGCTATAGCGCGCCTCCTCCGCTTCGGTTTGTACATTCCGATATGTGTCAACACTTTTTGGTGCGGTCTCGGTGATCTCAGTGATAGTAACTTGTCCCCTTGCTCTAGCCTTGTCTCTTGACATGTAGAAACCTTCCGTGAGTGATGATAATACTCTCCTCTGCAATATCTTCAGTAGTATCCGTAGTAACATCTCTGTTCTCTTTTGCATTAGGTGGGAGGTCACTTTGGACATTTTGAATTTGGAGTTGAGAGAAAGCTGTGTAGAAAGGTGAGTCCGGTGACTGTTGTTTCAACCTCTTTATGATTGTCTGTGGCTCATCAAAACACCTCTTCCTAGCATTACTGGTACTGGCAGAAAGAGTAGATATGGGCTGGGCATTGCTGATATGAGAGGGAGAAACCAAATGGGTAGAATGGGCTGGGGGGGACAAGGTTAGAGTTTGAGATAGCAAGGCATTAGGTGGTTGGACTTTCGTCCTAAATTCAGACTGTGGTGTGGGTTGCAGCCCATTATGGGGTTCGGTTGGGCCAAAGATATGTTCAGAATTTTTGGTGTTAATATGGCGGGAGGGTGGTAAGTTTGAAATGTTTTGAAGGGGACATCCGATAGGGATAGGACTGTGCTCAAGTACACTGCTCAGCTTAGGTACAGAAGGTTCATACCTTGGGAGCTGCAAAGTCAATGGTGCCATACTGTTTTGAAAGGACTCATCAACATCCATTTTATCTACCTGGTTTTCAGAAGGCGGTATTGGGACAAAAGTGGTTTTGGGACGGCCTTCCTTTTCGGATTGGAATGGTTTCTGGGGAGTGACTCTCATCCAAGGTCCAAAGTGTTGTTGATCATCTTCATCGTATCTATGGTTCTTCCGTGAAGCGGAACAGGCTTGTGTCGTATGATCTATCTTGCCACACTCATAACAAAAATCCGCAAGTCTTTCATACTTAAAAGCAACCCATAGCTTGCTTCCATTCTCCCTGGTAATAAACCACCCTACTTTCAGACATTTCTTTGTGTTCACATTGACTTTAACGCGGATAAATTTCCTGGGGTAGGAAATCGATTGCCTGCATCACTCTGAATGAAGCTACCAATGAAATTTCCAAGTTTGGTTGCATTTTCATCGTTCATCCTGTTGGGAGGGAGATTATGGATTTGTATCCGGAAACTACAATCCGTAAAATCAATTTCCTCCAGTATAAGATCACTTCTCCATCTCTTTAGATTAAGTGTTGACCCTTTGACTGACCAAGGTCCATTTTCCTCATATTTCAGCATGTCTTCCTTGTGGCGAAATGTACAAAGTACCATATTTCTGTCCAACGGTTTGATTCGAATATTCTGCCCCAAGTTCCAAGCAGAAGAGATAATGGACGATATAGCAGTTTGATTCACAACCTTTTGCGACATCAGCTTGCCGACCAAAGAATAGTCGATCTCATCATTAATGCAGGGGTCATTAAATGACAATTCAATCGTAGAATCTTGTGCATCCATGGCAATAAATGAAGAAGAACACTTGTATATAGAAAACTAGAAATAAAAGCAACAATAACAATTTAGGGACGAATGAAGTTGGATGAACACCAACAGGCAGGCTAGATAAAACTAGGGGGAGTCATCTTTTAGAGAGATGGAGGAGAATTCTACCCTAGAGAGACGTATATTCGATCGTTTAAATTAAATTAAAATTACTTGAATATATAAACATAAGTCAAAAAAATGAAATATACTTTACAATAATACATACAATGTTATTTTAATATTATAATATATTATAATTTCAATTGATTTTTACATTTCTTTGCTAAATATAATATAAGTATAATAATAATTAATAATAAATATAATCTATATTATAAAAATTATAAATAATTTTTTTTTTATAAATTAATATTATTAGAAAATTAAAAAATTAAGATTTATAAATAAATTTAAAAAGGAAAAAAAATAAGGGTCTACTTTTGTAAAGTAGAAATAGACCTGAATATTTTATTAAAAAAATAAGGATCTATTTAGCCAAAATAAATCATGAATATTTTATTGAAAAAAATAAGAGTTCACTTAAAAAAGTAGAGTACTATATTTTTTAAAATATGTAAAAAAATAACAATATTTTGAAAATAATAACTCCAGAACTCCGTGTTAGCAACGCTTAACAAAAACAAAAAGAAAAGAAAAGAAAAGAAAAACACTCCGTGTTAGCAACACATTGACTTGTTGACTTTGAAAGAGATGTACACTACTACTACAGTAGACGTCCCACTTTTTTTTTTTTTTTTTTTTTTTTTTTTTTTTTATATTGTCATTGTCTACCAGCACATAGATATTTTTTTTTCTTGGTAAATAAATAATTAATTATTAATATTGTCATTGTCTAGAAGCACATGGCCAACAACATCATCCCCGTCAAAAAAAAAAAAAAAAATTTTTTTTTTTTTTTTTGAATAAGAAGCTAATCCCACAATAAATATCTTGTTCAGTCTTTTCATTTCTCTTCTTCTTTTTCTTTTTGTAATTTTCCTATAGGTGCATAACTTTATGAGGAGGCTAGATATAATTGATTGGATTGAGAGACCATTTAGAATAATTTACTAATAAACCATCAATAATAATAATAATTTACTAATAGAGCAACGACCTATATATTACTCTAATAAGAATAATAATAATAATAATAATATTCAATTTTTTTTTATTTCCTTCTTAAACGATTTTCATACCAAAAATATAAAAAGATTAATTTTGTACCTTATGTTTATTTTAAACCAAGATAATTCTTCAAAATTTTTGACCAAATCAAAGTGGTTATTTCTCGTACTAATTATTTAATAAGTTAAAAATAAATAAACGGAGGTTATTTCACAAAACATAAAAGAAAAAAGATTCTTAAGGCTAATATATTTTAAGTTGATATAAATAATTACCCTTAAAAAGTTAAATATTTAACAAAGAAAGGACTACTTTGATTAGATAATAATATTTTAAGAAATCACTTTAGTTAAAAAATAAATCTTTTGATTAGATAATTATTGGATGTTGTTTAAAATATAGAAAAAAGTAACTAGAGTTACACAAAATTAATTAATAAATATCTTAAAATGCTAAACTCTAGTCTTATGTTAAAATTAATTTATTACAAGTTTGCTTTTGTATTAATTTGAATACTTTAGACCATAAAATTTGTCTGAATAGAAGTATAATCTCAAAATCAATTATCACATTAAGATAGACTTGTATTTGCTATGGTAAAAATTATGACTTCTTTTAGTTTGGACAATCATCTTCACCTCTTTCACATGCTAATGGACAAGATTGTTCAAAGATGGCAGACCAAGAAAAACAATAAATATATCAAATAAAGTTAATTTATATCAGAATAATTCACACTCGGATTCCGATAATACTAAAACTGAGCAAGCTACCAACTCATCCAGAAGCACTTATAAATAAAATTAATTTATAAAAGGCTTAATCATGTTCTATGACATTTGGAGTTGTATATGTACATAAAAGGCTTAATCATTAATTACATTATTTTACTATACTATTTATAAAGTTTATGTAAGAAATTACTCTAGTTGCTAGCTTTATAAACTTATGAGTTATTTTTACAACCAAACCATACAAAATATCCTTCTATAACTTTTTTTTGTTTTTTTTTGTTTTTGTTAGATAAAATCTCATATCTATCTAGAATCACAACTCTAATTGAGTTGATTAAAAGTTTTTTGTAAAGTTAAAATCTTGTTACTTTTAAAATTCTAGTATACTCATAATAAGAATCGAATAGAAACCTTATATAATATTTAGAAACCGCTTACCCCTTTACACCAAATTCATATGAAAAAAATAATATAATTCATATACACCAAAATCCAGGGTTTTTCCTTTTGGGTTATTTTGATGGGATATTATAATGAAGCTTTATGTCCTGTTATCATTATAATTCAAAGCAGCAAGTTGCAACTTCCATGATGATGTGGATTACACTTGCAAACAAACTCATGAAGGAATTAAACAGAGAATTTGGATCAACTTTTGAACTTTCCTTGCATTTTCTAGGAATGTGAACATTTTCCCTCATGATCTTCACAAAATATTCTTTAAATATACCTTTCTCCCTCAAGTGGCAAATTAAAGATAGATACATCAAAATTATTTTCCAAATAAATCACTAATATATGATTAATCAATTAACAACTTGTTTTGTTTTGTGTTGTGTTTTGTTCCGTAGCGCTTCAACAACTATGCAGCCGACCATTAATGGAGGAGGAGATGCTTGCTACATCGATATGCCAGTTTTGAGAACCAAACGCCTCCCAAATCCTCAGACAGATTATTTTATTCATCGAGTTCATAGTCAACTTCGTATTGCAAATGAAAAATGCTACGAACCAGATATTATCTCAATAGGTCCGTATCATCGTTACAGGTACGATAGCCATCAAGATAATAAGATGAAACCTATGATGGAAGAGAAAAAACAGCACTACTTGCAATCCCTTCTCAACCGGAGGAAGGAGAAAAGGGAGAAATACTTAAAAGCCATGAGAGATTTAGAGAAAGAAGCCCGAAAATGTTACGACGAGTTATCCCAAGAACTCATGAACTCTGAAGAATTCGTTGAAATGATGCTTTTAGACGGCTGCTTTATCATAGAGCTATTCAGAAAAGCCAATAACCGTTCATTGATTGATGATAAAGATTTAATCTTTAAAATGAATTGGTTGAGAAACGCATTAGAAAGGGATTTAATGCTGTTCGAGAATCAAATCCCATTTTTTGTTCTTTACAAGTTGTTTGAATTGTCTTCCGATGATGATGAAGTTGAAGATCAAGAAAATAAGGTTTTAATCCGACTCGCCGTGAATTTCTTTTCTCCACTTCTCCCCGGAGTTGGACTTCTTTCTGCAAATTCCCACGAAGTTGATTGGTCAGGTAAGAACAAGAATTTACTCGAACTAATCTATCATAACTGGCTTCCCCCTTTTTGCAGGAACAAAAATATTGGACCCTGATGAAAAAGAAATAAAAAATAAAAATTGGGGTTTGATCCAATGTGCATCTGAACTGGTGGAATCCGGAGTTAAGTTCAGCGAACGAAGTAAAGAAAGTTGTTTGTTAGACATAAAGTTCGTCAACGGCACCATGCATATACCATGCATTACTATCGACAGCAGAACCGAATGTTTCCTCAGGAACCTTATTGCTTACGAGGAATACTATCAAAACATTCGTGATAGTCATATAATATCTTACGTGAAATTTCTGGATTGTCTTATCCGATCTCCAAAGGACGTGGAAATTCTTGTCCAACATGGGATTATTGATAATTGGTTGGGTGACGATGAAGCTGTTTCGAAAATCTTTAACAAGATTAACCATAGAGTCACTGCTCCAACCGCTGAAAGCTTCCAATACTGTAAGATCTTCAATGAAGTGAATGTGTATTGTAACAGAAGAGTGAATAGATGGATGGCTAATTTGAATAGAAAATATTTGAAGAGTCCGTGGGCTATTATATCGGTCGGTGCTGGGTTTGTTCTCCTTTTATTATCTTTGATTCAGACAATTTTTTCAGTACTTGCTTATTACAAATAATATATATATCATGTTAATTAGCTAGGAGTAATATATCTATATGTTGTATGTTCAATGCTAAATGATGATGATGATGATGATATGCTACTTTATTGTGGAGTTCATCTCAAATATATATGAAAATAAAAATATTTTAGTATTATTTTAAATTTAACTATTTTATTCTTTCTAAAATTGTTAAAGATTTGATAGTGTTTCATATATTTTATTTCTAATTGTAGTTATACACACACATATATAGAGAGACGAATATATAGTGACATATAAGGTTAATTTGTATGTTTGTTTTGAGAAGGTGTTAGATTTTGTAGAGTTTGAGATACCATCATTAGTTTGTGTATCATTAGACATGCTAGTAAGATTTACTTAAGGGTTGATATATAATCATGGAAAAGATACAGTAGTAAGATCGAAATTTATTTGATTATATTAATAAAGTTTTGTGTGAGTAATGGTGAAATCTCGTAATATTTGTGTGTTCTTTTTGTTTTATCTCCTTCTGTGTTTCTTTATATATATATATATACATAAACAGAGCTAATGTTTTGAAGATTCAATAGATACAAATTTGGTTGTTTTATTTTACCTAGAATCCATATTATATGTTAAAATTTTGTGTATATATATATATATATATGTCTTATTCAACATGTCACTATGCATGCTAATTTCAATTTTCAGACAAAAGGGGGAGACCATTATGAGCTTGTGTTAAGATAAAAGGTGAATATAGGTAAGAGATATAGTAATATTGTAAATTTATATATATATATATATATATATTTGTTAGTGCTTACAAAAAAAAAAAATATTTATTTTGTTAGTGAAAATTTGTGAAAGTAGGGTTACCAAGAACCCTACTTTTTTGTTATGTTTTCTATGTCATGCATTTTGTAAGTGAGTTTCAAATTAACTATTGTTCTCTTGAGTTCCTAATAATGAGGCATTCTTGAACCCTAATATATATGTGTGTGTGTGAGTATTATTATATAAATGTATATGTATGTATATACATTTGTACCTCTGTTTCCCCCTCAGTGCAGTTACGTTTAGTTTGCAACTGGAAGAAAAGCACCAGCATTAATTGATTTTCATGCTTTGGGCTATTTATTTTGTATAACTAATTTCCAGAACCTCCTTCTCAATGTGCTCCTCCTTTAGACGAGTCTACTTATTTTATGCATGTAAACTAAAGTTATTTATTTATTTTAACTTCTTCCACTCAGTCACGAATAATTAAAAAAAAAAAAAATCTATATTGTTAGAGAGAGTGGAACCCAGATATATATAAAAATTATTTTAATTGGAGACGTAGAAAGAAGAAAGGAAAAGAAGGGGCAGACTTAGTGAGAGTCACATGGATGATTGTCGAGTAGGTCCCTTTACAAAACAACACAAATTAAAAAGAAATATTGAGAAATATATTTATATTATGAATATTTGTATGTTAATTACCTTCACTATCTCCATACCTAAATTATCTCAATTACCTTCACTATCTCCATACTAAATTATCTCATTACTTTCACTATATTCATACCTAATTACTTTCACTATCTTCATACCTAATTACTTTCACTATATTCATACCTAATTACTTTCACTATCTTCATCCATTATTGTTATTATTTACATTATCTCTACTACCTCTTCATCCCTATAAATAGAGGTGAAATGTATAGTTTTGTAGTGATAAGAATACATAAGAAGATATATGAAATACAAGGATCTCTCTCTTCCTCTTCTTTTCATTTGTTTTATATCTTACATTTGTTCTATATTTATTTTGTTATCAATAGTTTTATAACACGTTATCAGCACGAGTCTCTAACCAATTGAGACTAGAGGCTTTACTACCGAGTAAAGTGTTTTTGAAGTTTATTTGAAGAATAATAAGGTCCGTTATTTGCGATCCGAATTTGCGATCTCCGTCATCATCTTCATGATGATTTGAAAAAGAATATCTTACCGTGAAAGATCACATTGTTTCGTGGGAAATTTTTTGAAAGAAAGGTTCGACCACCGGAAGATGGTCGTCCTCCCTAAAACACGGTATAATTGGTTGCACCCGAAGTTGCAAGATCTTAAATCCAACAAAACAATGAATTGTTGATGAAAATCACGATACTTGACCAACGAAGTTTTATTCCATTCCCAAGGTAAATGATTTTATAACTCATGATCCCGAGAGAGATCGTGGTTGTGGTTATAAGTATGATCATGAATATGTACTCGTGATAAATTTGGCCATTAAAATCATAATTATCAAGATGATAATTCATGTGCTAAAAATGATGATGACTACCCGAAGTGGCCAAAAGAATTAAAACATTATATTATATATTATATGTTTATGTAATATATTATCTTTTGTTATTTAATATTTTAGTTATCTTATATTTAATGTTATTGTTTATAAATATTTTGTTATTATTATGATTAACTCACAACTTGAAGTTTGTGAGATTATTTGCTTAATTCACAACCGAAGTTTGTGAAATTATTTGCTTAATTCACAACCGTAGTTTGTGAAATTATTTGTTTAATTCACAACCGAAGTTTGTTTGTGAGATTATTTGATTAATTCACAACTAGAAGTTTGTGAGATTATTTACATTGAATATTATTAACTCACAACCCGAAGTTTGTGAGATTACCAAATGGCTATGATCCCCTTTTATGGGTTGAATGATGACATTGAAAGTGTATGTCTAATTGGGACGGTGGAACTACACACACCATAAATACGAGAAATATTTTTCTCATTTGAATGTGGGAGAAACAAGTGTTACCACAATAAATGGTAGTGTAAAACTTATTGAAGGCTCCGGAAGAGCTAATATAATATTACCGGGAGGAACTATGATTGCTATTGAAAAAGCACTATTTTCCTCAAAGTCTCGGAGAAATCTATTGAGTTTTAAGGATATCCGACATAATGGATATCATATTGAGACTATGGAAGATAACGGTCATGAATATTTGGCTATTACGAAAATGACCCCGGTAATAAGCATTTGTTGGAAAAGCTACCATCTTTATCCTCCGGCCTATATTATGCTAAAATTAATGACATTGGGGCGCATCATTTAGTAAACCCGAGGTTACTAATCCCGTTACTTTTAAAATTTGGCATGATCGTTTGGGTCATCCGGGATCAATTATGATGCGAAAAATTATCGAGACAACGCACGGTCATCCTTTGAAGAATCAAAGGGTTTTGACTGCGATAAGCTTTCATGTGCTGCATGTTCCAAAGGAAAATTGATTATAAGGCCATCACCATTAAAGGTAGGAGCTGAAAGTCCTACATTTCTAGAACGGATTCATGGAGATATATGTGGACCGATTAGTCCACCTTGTGGGCAATTTCGGTATTTTATGGTATTGATTGATGCATCGACCCGATGGTCGCGTGTTTGTTTATTATCTACTCGCAACCTTGGCGTTTGCGAGATTACTTGCCCTAATAATTCGCTTGAGAGCGCAATTTCTGATTATCCTATTAAACGAATCCGTCTAAATAATTTTCGGTGAATTTTCTTCGCATGCATTTGATTCTTATTGCATGTCGATTGGCATAATTGTGGAACATCCCCGTAGCTCATGTTCACACAAAAGAATGGTCTAGCTGAATCATTTATCAAAAGGCTACAGTTAATTGCTAGACCGTTATTGATGAAAACAAATCTCCCTACGAGCAGGGGAGGGGGCATTGCATATCTTTGCACTGCTGTGCGTTTAAGGCCATCGAGTTATCATAAATTTTCTCCACTACGGTTGGCTTTTTGGTTCGAGAGCCTAATATTTCTTATTTGAGAATTTTTGGGTGTGCTGTATATGTTCCTATTGAACCAACCCAACGAACAAAAATGGGTCCTCAAAGAAGATCGGGGATATATGTTGGGTATGACTCCCCGTCTATTCTAAGGTATCTTGAACCTTTGACAGGGGGCGTTTTTCTGACAAAGATTTGCCGATTGCCATTTTGATGAAAATTTGTTTCCCAAATTAGGGGGAGAGAATAAATGGCATAAAATTGAACTTGCGTGGAGAACGTCATTGAATCATTTAGATCCACGCACAAATGTGAGTGAACTGGAAGTTCAAAAGATAATTCATTTGCAACAAATTGCAAATCAACTGCCAGATTCTTTTGCTGACTCCGGAAGAGTCACTAAATCGCATATTCCAGCTATAGATGCTCCTATTCGAATAGAAGTTCCCGAAGAACAACAATTAAATCCTATAGCTGTTGAATCAAAGGCACGCCGGAAGCGTGGCCGACCCCTCGGTTCTAAAAATAAAAATCCTCGAAAGAAAAGAGGATTAAATGATCCATATGATCCAGAAGATCATGATGAAAACCAAGGGACAACCGATGAAAAGATTCCAACATGATGAAGAGAATTCGGAAATCTCTATTAATTATACCACTTCGAATAAAAGTTGGGATCGAAGTAAAATTGCTATTGATAATGCTTTTGCATATAATGTAGCCCTTGATATTTTCAAGGATAATGAGGATTTAGATCCTTCATCGGTTGAAGAATGTCGGCATAGAATTGATTGGCCTCAATGGAAAGATGCGATTCAATCGGAGTTAAATTCTCTTGCAAAGCGAGAAGTTTTTGGACCCGTAGTCCAAACGCCGGATGGTGTAAAACCCGTTGGTTATAAATGGGTGTTTGTGCGAAAACGAAATGAGAATAATGAAGTCGTAAGATATAAAGCACGACTCGTCGCACAAGGCTTTTCACAAAAGCCGGGAATTGATTATGATCAAACTTATTCACCCGTTATTGATGCTATTACACTCCGATATCTTATAAGTTTGGCGGTTCATGAAAAGGTGGATATGCGTCTAATGGATGTTGTTACGCTTATCTATATGGAAGCCTTGAAAAGGATATTTATATGAAAATCCCCGAAGGATTAAAATTACCAAAGGCTTCTAATGGCCCTCGTGAGAATTATTCCGTAAAATTACGGAAATCATTATATGGGCTTAAACAATCCGGACGCATGTGGTACAATCGCCTTAGTGAATTCTTATTGAATTCGGGATATAAAAATGACCAAATCCGTCCATGCGTATTTATTAAGAAATCGATTTTGGTTTTGTGATTCTTGCTATATATGTTGACGATATTAATCTCATCGGAACTCCGGAAGAGCTCCGAGAAGCTATAGATTGTTTGAAGCGAGAATTTGAAGTTAAAGATTTTGGGAAAACCAAGTTTTGTCTTGGGCTTCAAATTGAACATGTGAAAGATGGAATTTTTGTCCATCAGTCAACATATACAGCTAAGGTTTTGAAAAGATTTTTCATGGACAAAGCACATCCATTAAGTATTCCAATGGTCGTGAGGTCACTGGATGTAAATAAAGATATTTTTAGACCTCGAGAAAATGATGAAGAACTACTTGGTCCTGAAGTACCATATTTAAGTGCTATTGGTGCATTAATGTACCTAGCAAATAGCACTCGACCCGATATAGCATTTGCTATAAATCTATTGGCAAGATTTAGTTCTTCACCAACACGACGACATTGGAATGGTATTAAACATGTCCTTAGATACCTCCAAGGAACTATTGACCTCGGATTATTTTATTCAAATAAAAATGATCCAATATTAATCGGGTATGCGGATGCCGGTTATCTTTCCGATCCGCATAAGGCACGTTCTCAAACCGGCTATTTATTTACATATGGCAATCTGCTATATCATGGCGCTCTACAAAGCAAACTATAACAACAACTTCTTCTAATCATGCTTTGAGATAATAGCCGTTCATGAAGCAAGTCGAGAATGTGTATGGTTGAGGTCAATAATACATTATATTAGAGAGAATTGTGGTTTATCTCCCAGAAGTGAGATTCCAACTCCTCTATATGAAGATAATGCAGCTTGTATAGCTCAATTGAAAGGAGGGTATATCAAAGGAGATAGGACAAAACACATTTCACCCAAATTTTTCTTTACTCATGAACTTCAAAAGAAGGGTGATATTGATGTACTTCAAATCCGGTCATGTGATAATCTTGCAGATTTATTCACTAAGGCTCTTCCGACCGCAACATTTGAGAAATTGAGATATAAAATTGGTTTGCGTCGGTTCAAAGATTTCAAGAGTTCATCTCAACAGGGGGAGTGTTGAGATTAATACCCGTCGATGTATGGATTCTTCATATTCCTCGAGAATGACCAATGAAGGAGGCGTAATTTCAGAATTACGGTTTCTCACCTCATCGGACGAAATTATTACTACAATCGAACAGTTCGGAATGTTCCTCTAGCAACAGTACTTATGTAGAAGTAAAATCTTCCTTAAGATTCTTCTTGTGGAAGACAATAAAATTAATGTGATGGTAACGAAATCGATGATGAAGCAGTTGGGTCACGACATAGAAGTCGTAAATAATGGAGTTGAAGTTGTGCGTACATAAAAAAATATTGTACTCTTTTTTCCCTTAATCAAATTTTTTCCCCCGGGTTTTTATCCGATAAGGTTTTTAACAGGCATATTCTTTATGTAATGGATATCCAAGGAGAAGTGAACCATGAAGATTCATCACATTGAATGGAAGTGATAAGGTTTTCATGAGACATATTTATTTACAATGGACATACAAAAAAGGGGAGGTATTATGAATATTTGTATGTTAATTACCTTCACTATCTCCATACCTAAATTATCTCAATTACCTCACTATCTCCATACCTAAATTTCCATTACTTTCACTATATTCATACCAATTACTTCACTATCTTCATACCTAATTACTTTCACTATATTCATACCTAATTACTTACTATCTTCATCCATTATTGTTATTATTTACATTATCTCTACTACCTCTTCATCCCTATAAATAGAGGTGAAATGTATAGTTTTGTAGTGATAAGAATACATAAGAAGATATATGAAATACAGATCTCTCTCTTCCTCTTCTTTTCATTTGTTTTATATCTTACATTTGTTCTATATTTATTTTGTTATCAATAGTTTTATAACAATTTAATATTATTCCCATTAAATTTTCAATTTGGGACTACGGATAGTTATTAATTTTATAAATAATTTGTAACTATTATACTAGCCCAGCCGACCATGCCAAAGGAGAGAATGTGTATGAATCCCTATTCCGCTTTGTTTTAAATATATAGAAGCATTAAAGTAACTTAAATGTTAGGCTCATTCACAAAAAAAAATATAAATAAATAAATGTTAGACTCAACATTTTAACTATAATCTTTTAATTTGAACCACAGATGTCAATTTTTTTTTTTTGTTGTAAGCCAAAAACTCAAAAACAGAACTTGTCGAGCAAAAGGAAAAAACGCCAAAGATGGAAAGGACTGCACTTGCATGCTTCAACCGTGTTTTCGAACAACGTTGTGATTCTTTTTATTTAAATATTTTTAAGTAATTTATTAAGTGAAAGATCATAAATTAGATTATGTATTATATTTTCAATCATATGTTATAATAATAAAATATATATATATATTTCTATTTTCTTTTATTTTCATCCAAAATTGTAATATTGTCCGATATGAAATATAAAATGAAGTCTATATACCAATTGTGGCTATCTGCATTATTAGGTACGTCAATTATTTGATAGTGTATTTTTGTCGGAAGGGTCTCACCATCCTTCTGTTTGACGTTGGCAAGGTCTCCCCTAGTCTTTGGAATGATCTCTGCAATACAAAACTTATCCAAAAAGGTTTTCTTCATGTCCGACCAGGAGTTGATAGTGTTAGCTCTTAGCGAAGTGAACCATGTAAGTGCCTTATCGGCGAGGGTGCTCGGGAATCTCTACAGAGCATCGCCTCGTCGTAAGTCACCAGGCTCATTGCTGACTTGTATCGGAAAATGTGCTCTTGGGGACGGTCCTTCCCATAATAGAGTGTGAATTGCGGGAGTTTCAGTGAGGGATTCGGCGGAAGTTCCCCCGATCCATTTTGTGAATGGTCCCACGTCAAGTGTCCTCGTGGGAACTATGATGGGAACCAATGGTGGAGGAGCCATAGTAGTGGTTCGGGCCGGAGGGGGTGCCGACGCAGTGCGCTTAGTAGGCGATACCCTCTTTTTTGCCCTTTTTGTCCTGTGACACGAGGTCACAGTGTGGCTCTTAGATTTATCATGTGGAGAATGGTAAGATTCGCCTACATCACTTTCACCAAGATGTACTCGAGGACGATTCAATGGAGTTGCCGATCTTTGAGTCTCCAGAGGACGTCCGGTGGGGTTCGGTGCGGTGGTGGTAGCGTTGTGTCGACCCAAGTCAACCAGACGGGTCTTGATCCGGTAAGTGACTTGTGTCCCGGTCTCTTTTGGTGTTGTCGCTGATGGGGGCTCCTTGTTCAGGCGAGCGATCATCCGCTCTGCCTTTTCTTGGTCTTCTTTGGCTCTCCTGTACATTCGAAGGGCCTCCAATACTTCAAGGATGGCATCGACATTTCTTTCCTCCGGTCCGTTAGTCGGCAGTCTATCCCTCCATCGGTTGAGTGAACTGCGCAAGTCCTCCCTCGGAAGATTTCCACGGCGTGTAGTTAAGTGGGGCCGAGGATGTTTGTGCGATCGGCGTCGATATCTGGGTTCTATCGAGCCGTTCTCCGGCTCTTCCGATTGATGTTCTAGCCTGTGGGGATGGTTTCAGCCGGAGTTTGAACTGTGGGTTCCTTCGCCATGGGGTAGAAAAGTATGATTGGCTGTGAGAAGGCATTTTCCACAGTCCTCAAAGGAAACAGTGAAGATGAAGAAAATAGTGTTTCCCGGTAATGGAACCAACTGATCGGGGAACAGTCTTTTGATCCTTCAACGCGTGCTCGGTGGGTCCATTTCCCGTGACTTGTCCTGCAAAAAGGCCAAATGACGGGGGGTTTTGTTCCCGGCGTTGGCTCTCCGACGGTCAAGTTAGTAACAAAATAGAGATAGATGGGTGCCAGGTGGTCGGCCGGAGTGTGGAATTCGACTGGCCCAACCGAGCACCAAAGTGTATCAGAGAGTCTTATCACTTAGTGTATATCTTGGATATTTGGCTTTCACTTAGTTTGTGTGAGGTGTGTTACTGTTTTATGGAGATGCGTGGCCAACTAGAAAGTGACACTTGGAGTGGTCTTCGCCCGACAATTCCGAAATGATGGCTTCAAACAGATCTATTGGGTCAGGTGCATTTAATGTGGAGTTCAATGAGAATATTTCTGTTAAAGATCATGCTCCGAGTGTTTGTACTTCTAGTCGCCGACTAGACCTCAGGAGGAGTCCTATCCGAGATCACGTCAGTCCTTCGTGGAATCCATCTCGGACGGTCCAGCCTACATGGACTTTAGGAGACTTCGATTACTCTTAGGAAGATACCAAATCCAAAAAGGAAGAAACAGAGCACATTAAACAAAGACTGCCATGAACAAGTCTACTAAAAAACCATTAACAAAAGTCTTAGGAGATTTAATTTCCAGAAATATATATATAATAATTTACAGAAATAAATATATTCATACATATCCACATATATATATTATATTCTTGAGTAGCTTTGTCCAAAAGGTGACGAATATATATATATATATATTTCTCTTTACCGATCATGATTCATTCGTTGAGGGGTTGATTTTTATTATTTTTGGTTGCATCTTTTTGACTGTTCGATCTTTATATATTTTGCTATGCTCTCCACTAACTAGATATTATGATTATGCTTACTTGATTTTCTGTTTCATTTTAATATTTTCATTATAAAACGATAAACATATATATATATATATGTGTGCGTGTGTGCAATGCATGGTGGCATCCAGACATATATACTACATCTAAGGTTTTCATTGCAGAATTTAAGGAAAGCAGACATCAAATAGGTTTAAGAAGGTAAAGGAAAGAACAATATTTTTGGATAGAGACTAGAAATATGCTAATTAAATAATATTCACACCACATAAACAACAAATGCATGCAATTGTATATAGGATTTTCCTTGAATGAACGTGTACATGCAATTGTGTATGTAGTATTAAATATAAATTTACATATAATATTATTACAAATTTATACCGAATAGTTAAAATTATTACATATGTATAATTTTATCACTTATAGTTTTGTCTTTCTTGTAAAAAATGTAACCATAAAAGTGTTTATATATATAAAGTAATTGCAATAAATTCTTAAAATTATGACAACTTTATTAATGTTTGAGGGTAAATAATATAGACAATTGTAAAAAATCAACACCTAATAGTAAAGATTTATAATTTTGAGGATAATAATTATTATTATTTTTTTGTTACACCATCTGTTATTTAAAGTAATTTTTTTGCCTAAATTAGATTTGGCTCAAGTTGCACTAACAAAGTGTAACTTTTGTTTAGAAGAATGTTTCATCATGACTCTTATACAATATTCATAATCGTGTATTATTCACAATACGCTTACCCATTTACCCATTTACGAGAAACTTAATTTCGTTGACAATTTTGATTGTATTGCATGTACAACGTTTACATAAGGGATATCAGATGGAGATATTTGAACAATATCCACGTCTCTTACACTAGAAAATAGCAAAAAATTTCATGGAGATCAAAGATTATATATGCTCTCATATGCTCAGTTATAAGAACTTTGATAAGTTTTGAGATAACTTAGATACTTAAAATTCAAACTTAGATGAATATCAAGGTCGCATATTAGGGTGTGCATATATATATATATATATATATATATATATAAATTCTTGCTTGCTAAAGAAGCAACATCATCGAATGTAGCAAAATACACATTCATTTCTTCTTGCACTATATAAAACTAGCCTATAGGGTGCATAACTTTATGACGAGACTAGATGTAATTGAATAGATTGAGAGACAATTTAGTACAAAATTACTAGTAGAACAATGACCTACTACTCTAATAATAGTAACAAAATTCAATTTTTTGTTTCCTCCTTAAACGATTTTCAAATCAAGAATATATATATATATATATATATATATATATATTGAACTAATTAATAAATATTATTGTCTATAATTTTTATACGTATAAATAACTAATTAATTTTATTCCTTATGTTTATAGTTTGATTAATCGTTATAGTCTCTTATATTTATATTTAACCTAGGTGATTCTTCAATTTTTTTTGATCAAATCAAAGTGGTTCTTGCTCGGTTAAATAACTAACTTTCCATTAGTTATTTAATAATTTAAAAATAAATAAGATGGTCCTATTTCACAAAACATAAAAGAAAAGAAATCCTTATGACTAATTATATTTTAAATTGTTAAAAAATACCCTTAAAAATTAATTATTTAACCGAGAAAGGACCACTTTGATTAAAAATAAACATACGATACTACACAATTAATATAAATTGTTTAGTTGAGTTGATGCATGTGCCATCGTTGTTAGGCTTAGTAACACTAATCATTGTAATACATATCTGATTGATTTGGGATAACAAATTAAAATAGGACAAAATGTGTAAGAAATTTAGTGGTAAATTTCTGATGGTTCATCTAAATGTTCTTTTAATGTAACTCTTGCAATCTTATAATCACATCTATACAAGGAAAATGTGAGAATAAAAGTTGCAAGGAAAATGTAACTCTAAGCTTTGATACCAATTGTTAGGATCGAAAACACAGAAAGCATATGAGCAAGTACAAGAATAAAAGTAAACAATAAGAATTAAAGGAGATTCAGAGATTTATGTGGTTCGGTCAACAGACCTACGTCCACAACTACACTAGAATAATTACTTGATCTCTTTCACTTGTGACCTAATTAGGGTTACACTTAAGCCCTAATTTTATAAGTTGTTTGTCTCAAGCACTTTCCTCAGTTAAGCAAATTGATCAGTAACACTCTAATCTAATTTTCCGATCTTTTTATAGACACAACTAAAGTTAAGACAATAACTCCAAAACCTAAGATTCAAACTCTATTGATGAATTTAATAAATTGGGCCTAATAAATTGGACCCTAACAAAATATCAGCCACCATAAACTCAACATATATATTGGTTATATGGTAAAATAGATACACACACATATATATAGTATTAGTGTAAGTGGCAGATAGATGGAGCTTTTCAACATACTCTCACTCTCTCTCTCTCTCTCTATATATATATATATATATATATATATATATATATCTATCCTACATGTTCTATGACATTCGGAGTTGTATATATACATAAAAGTCTTAAACATTATATGATTTTACTATACTATTTATAAAGTTTATGCAAACAATTACTCTAGTTGTTAGCTTTATATCCTTGTGAGTTATTTTCACAATCAAACCATACAAAATATTCTAGAGTCTGATATCTAGATTCATTGTTCCACTACTAAAAAATCAGGATTTGCGCCGACTGAGGTGATTTGAAGTTTTATTTGCAAAATCAGAATTTTTTCAAAAAAAGACTCTTAAAATCTTAATTTTTACGCTTATAACAAAATTCAATAGAAACATTGTGGAATATTTAAGAATCGAATACCACCTAAACTAAATTCATAGTTAAAGATTTAAATAATATCTTATGCTATAATTGTGACAAGTGTATCTAAACTTAGACACTAAGAATTAGCTAGGGTATATGGATATTTTGGGAAACTTCTTGGAAAATTTTAGGTTTTGTTGAAGCACATATAAAATTCAATTAAATATAAGGAGTTTATTACACAATTTCAGAAAATTGGAGAATCAGACGTAAAGCACTGCCTAAACCAATCAGCTTCAAGCATTATGACTATAAAGTCAAAAGGTTTAGAGCATTGATTGGACTGATTAATTAATTTGAGGCACTTTGCATATATTTATTGATGCAAATTTTTGAATGTAAAATAAATCGATCCACCATTCATATTTTATAAATTTCCTTCTGTTTTTACGATTTTGGTGCAAAATCAACTCCATAGTCGATGGATGGATTAAACATTCCCCATATATGTGTGTGTATATATATGTGAAGGGAAGCTTCCAACAAAAAAGTTATATATATTTTAACTGGGTGGCGGAAACTCCAGGGTATTTTTTTTGGTTCTTGATGGGATATTATAATGAAGCTTTGGTCCTGCTATGATTATAATTCAAAACAATAAGATCATCAGTAGAAGGTTAAAATCTAATAATCTTGCAACATCCACGATGATGTGGACTACACTTGCAAACAAACTCATCCAGAAATTAAATAAAAACTTTGGATGAATTTTTGAACTTTCCTTGAAATTTCTAGGAATTCACATAGCAATTACGATCTCCTATTACACTCGTTATAAATCACAATTAGTTTAATAAAGAGAATGAAACAAAACATTCATAATATATATATATATATATATATATATATATATATATATATATATATATATATATATATATATTTGGGGGAAAGGAATATAAAATCCAGAAAGGTGCCAATCTCTCAATATCAATATTCATTGTGGAGTGACATATTCATTCATTGTTTTTATATTTTATTTCTTTTTAACACCTCTTTTCTTTTATCTAATCCTCACATATTCATAGTTATTGTTTTAACTAATTTAAATTCGAGGTCAAGTTACATTTATAAAATTTTAATATAACAAAAGTTAAATTAAAAATCTTGTATAATATTCATAAGTCTGTTAATTATGCCAAGCTAAGTACTTTCTTTTGTTTCCTCTATGCTTTTCTCAAAGCTAGCTAGCTCCACTATTCTTTTTTGATACATGGGGAGGGATGTCGATCTCCTAACCTCGAGGTTGTGGGGGGTGACACTTTGCCACTCCTTCCACCAACATTCGACGTGGATGAATGAGTGAATATTTATGCTAGCTAGCTCCACTATTCAACCATGCATGAATAAGTGAATATTTGTGTTTAAGAATTGAAAGAAAACGAAAGATAAATGTTTAAAAACAAAAATGGTGGAACCCATACACACATATATAAATATTTATTTCTTAATTGGCAACTTTAAGATAAAAGCAATCAAATTAAAGTTGTTGAGAGGAGACTAGGAAGTCAATATTGTTTATTGTGATATAGTTGTCTTTAAATATACCTTTCTCCCTTGGAGGGGCAAATTAAAGATAGATGCATTATAACACAGCTTTTCCTTAATTAATTTCATAATTATTTTCTTAATAAACCATTAATAATATTCATCAACTATGCAGTCGGCCATTAATGGAGGAGGAGATGTTTGCTGCATCGAGAAGCCAGTTTCGAGCATCAAACGCAAGCTTTCAAAACTTCCAAATTCTCAGTCAGATTATTATATTTATCGAGTTCACAGTCAACTTCGAATTGCAAGCGAAAATTGCTACGAACCTGAGATTATCTCTATAGGTCCGTATCATCGTTACAGTAACGATCGCCATCAAGATAATAAGATGAAAGCTACGATGGAAGAGAGAAAATGGTACTACTTGCAATCCCTTCTCAAACGGAGGGCGGAGAGTGTGGAGAAATACGTTAAGGCCATGAGAGATTTAGAGGAAGAAGCTCGAAAATGTTACGACGAGTTACCTCAAGAACTCATGAACTCCGAAGAGTTCATTGAAATGATGCTTTTAGATGGCTGCTTTATCATAGAGCTTTTCAGAAAAGTCAACAACCCTTCATTGATTGATGATAAAGATCCAATCTTTGAAATGAATTGGATGAGAAACGCATTAGAAAGGGATTTAATGCTGTTCGAGAATCAAATCCCTTTTTTTGTTCTTTACATGTTGTTTGAAATCTCTTCGGATGATCATAATGATGAAGTTGAAGATCAAGAAAATAAGGATTTAATCGAACTCGCCATGAATTTCTTTCATCCACTTCTACCCGGAGATGGACTTCTGGGTGCAAACTCCCACGAATTTAATTGGTCAGGTAAGACCAAGAATTTACTCGAACTAATCTATCAAAATTGGCTTCCACCATTTGCAGGAACAAAAATATTAGTCCTTGATGAAAAAAATAAAAAAAATAAAAGTTGGGGTTTGATCCAATGTGCGTCTGAACTGGTGGAATCCGGAGTTAAGTTCAAGAAACGAAGTAATGAAAGTTTTTTGCTGGACATAACGTTCGTCAATGGCACCATGCAAATACCTTGCATAACTATCGAGAACAGAACCGAATGTTTCCTTAGGAACCTTATTGCGTACGAGGAATACTATCAAGGCATTCGTGACAGTCATATAATATGCTACGTGAAATTTCTCGATTGTCTTATCCAATCTAAAAAGGACGTGGAAATTCTTGTCCAACATGGGATTATTGATAATTGGTTGGGTGACGTTGAAGTTGTTTCGGCAATCTTTAACAGGATTAACCATAGAGTCACTGCTCCAACGACTGAAAGGTTCCAATACTGTGAGATCTTCAATGAAGTGAATGTGTATTGTAACAGAAGAGTGAATAGATTGATGGTTGATTTGAAGAGAAAATATTTGAATAGTCCGTGGGCTATTATTTCAGTTATTGCTGGATTTGTTCTCATTTTACTATCTTTGATTCAGGCAGTTTTTTCTGTACTTGCTTATTACAAATAATATATATCATGTTAATTAGGAGTAATATATATATATATATATATGTTGTATGTTCAATGCTAAATGATGATGATGATTTGATACTTTATTTTGGAGTTCATCTTAAATATATATAAATAAAAATATTTTAGTAGTTTTTGAAATTTAATCAGTTTATTCTTTTTGGAATTGTTAAAGATAATTGATAGTTTTTCATGTATTCTATTTCAAATTGTGTATGGTTGCTACCTCTTTTTCTCTCTCTCTCTCTCTCTCTCTAAATATATATATATATATATATATATATATATATATAGATAAAGAGAGTAATAGTTATGTAAAAGATTAATTTGTGAGGATTTCTTTAGAGGGTGTTAGATCTGGTAGAACTTGAGATACAATTGTTGCTTCGTGTTCTATAGTTAGATTTGATTAAAAGTTGATGTAACAATGAGAGAGATAGTAGAAAATCAAGTGTGTAAAGGAGTAGCTAACAAGAAGTTGATATTTTTTAAAGTTGTGAAGAGTGTTTGATTTGATAGAATATATATATATATATATATATATATATATATATATATATTTTTATTATTATTCATGTTTTGTCTGAGAAAGTGGAATCCAGGCACACACACATATATATATATATACACATTATTTTAATTGGAGACATAGAAAATATATTTTTTAAAAAAAGACCAAATTAAGGTTGTTGAGGCAAAGAAAAGAGACTAGTGAGTGTTATATGGATTTTAACCTATTGAATACCTTTACAAAACAATAAAATAGAAATAATGAATAAGATATCTTAATCTTATTCCTATTAAAATTTCAATGTGGCACTATGAATAGTTATTGATTTTATAATTAATTTGTAATTATTATACTCAAATCCAGCCGGCCATGCCAAAGGAGAATCTGTATGAATCCATATTCCGCTTGCAGTCAAAACCCAAGTTCATATTCTTGATTTATATCAAGAAAACTTAAATGTGTAAAATATATGTCAAGAATATTACATACACACTCTTCCTTCCTTTTAGGCTTTAATATAAAAGCATTAAAAGTAACTTAAATGTTAGACTCGCCTTTTAACTAAAGCCTTTCATTGGCTTTGGCGTCTTTAAACATAGGAGGGTTACCGGAAATTTTTGGATTGCCTTTAGTATATAAGGGCATATATATATATTTTTTTTTTGTTAGACCTTCTCGTATTCAAAGTTATCACGACTCCGACTAATTTAGATTCAGTCTGAATTGCACTTGCAGAGTCTAACTTTTAATCGGGGGAAAGCCTCACTCTGGCTCTTAAATGACGCTCACAACGAGTGTTGACCCCTCGACCTCTTGTAACATTCACAATGCGTTTTCTTATTGTGTCAAGCCAAAGGCTTAAGGGCATATATATATATATATATATATATATATATATTTGCAAATAAGTTAGCTTTATTAAAAAAATTCATCATTTTGTGCATATGATAAATTTATTATTTTATTTGATTTTAAATTTTGAGTAGTACTCTATCTAACTTAAGTATTAAGATTTATGATAAAAGACTTTTTCTCTCCATCTTGCAAGTTTTAAGTCCTTCTAGTAAAGTAGGCCAGACCATATGGGATTATTGATAATTTGATGGGTGATGATGAAGCTCATATTTTTCATTAAATTCCACATTGAAAATTTATCACGATCTGGATCGTAAGTCCGTATTGCGACTATGGACCTAACAACAAGCACAATCAACTATTTGGTATTGTCCTCACTGTACCAATAGAGATACTTCGAGTTGACTATGAGTGGTATTTCCATTTATATATATCATAATACATTCACTTCTCATTTCGATGTGGGATAGGGTATCACATTCACCCCTTCAAGGCCTAACATCCTAACTAAGGTTCATCCGAACATACCTCAACCCAAGATCAACTAGTGGACGTTCGGGATTCTAGAGGTGGGTCGAGGTACTCATACTCAACTCGCGGTATTTCTTTTGGTGTAGTGAGAACAACATCAAATAGTTAATTATGAGTACTTGTCAGGTCCATATAACGACTTAAGCTTGCGGGTCCAGGTCGTAATAGTTACTATCGGAGCGTGTAACCATCCTAAACTATAGGAATCAAGTGCTACACTCAAGAGGTGGGATTCATCTTGGGGTTTGGCCAATTATCTGTTCTGTTTGATCGTACTTCTTTTAACCTTGAGTTCTAAAGGGACAAGAAACCAAAGCCTAGTGGATGAACTTTGGACCATGCAAACTGGGCGTGATCAACTGCAAGATTGGGGCTGAAAGTGCAGTAGAGGATAGTTCTTGGCCAGCATAAGCGTAAGTCTGATAGGCTTATCTTCTTTTTATGGCAATAAGCAATATAGTCTGATTGGAAATTGTGGAATTACTGATACATAAATAATGGGCTAGTTAACCCAATAATATGGTTTGCCAAACTAGAAATGAGCTATCATAATTGGGTTTTTTTTTATTATTATTAAGTCTTTAACATAACTCAAATATTTCTGTTTGGAGAAAAGTCAATAGTATAATTGGTTTAATTTCTGTTACTTAAAATACTCGTAGTAAGATTCCTCCAAGCTTCAGTGGATCTTCTTATGGCGTGGGCTAGAGAGTTGTAATTTAGAGTATTTTAGGCTTACATTAAATTTAGCTTTTGCTCACTCACACTTGTTTGATCTTTTGTACATCCCATTGGGTTGATATTTATATATTTTATATAAGATTTGGTTTCAAACAAAAAATATATATATACATATGTTATTTATGTGTCTCATCCAACTGAAAGGAAATTATGCCACGTAGATAAAAGTCAAAATCGGGAAAGTGGGTATTTGGTCAAAAATGGATTACTAGATGCGGATCTAAGTACAACGAAGTATTGGAATTCGGGATGGAACGCGAAGTTAAACTAATCTCGGACAATGGAGAAAAGACCAGCGGAGTAAGAATCAGCGAAATAAAGGCAAATGAGGAATATTCCTTGGATATTCCATCCACTAACTTTTTATTTAAATATAATAAGAAAGTGAGTGGCGAGACCCACAAAAAAGCTATAATTATGAACTAAAGGCTGCATGCTCAGAAACCGACAAGTGGTAATAATCTCATGATATGACACCACTAAATTATAATTGGATTTGCCTATAAAAGGTAAGCCCCCTTATCATTTAAGGGGACCTTTTTTCCTTTTTTATATTCATTTGATAAATATATACATCTCTCTTCTTAAATACAAAATTCGGTAGTTGATTTACATGCAAAGAAATTAAGATTTCAATTTTTCTTTATCGGAGTAATCCATAGTTTATGAACTAGGATTTATTCCCGATTTCTTTAGGTCCTCTCGGCTAATTTGATCGTCGGAGGGTTCTAATGGAGAAATACCTCTGTCAGAGCTTATTTGCGGGTTTCGGGTTCCGGATTAGGCGTTGAAGATCGTCTTCACCAAGTGGAACAACTTTCATCTTTATTCTATAGCCAGATCTTCTATCATGCCTTGAAATATAATCATTTATTCGACTGATTTTTTGTATCATCGGTTTGGTTCCGTTATCGGGAAAACTCTTTATCCCAAGTTTCATAAACACATTTCCTTTTCTTTATCTTCTTCTTCTTGAGGGTATATCTCTTCATCAGGAAAGACAATCTCTGTTTGAGTTTGAAAAAATGTCTAGCAACTCTGGAGATAGACATTCCAGACGGCAATCATCATACCCTCCCAATTCACGACCAGTCGTACCAAGAAATGACGCGCCTATCGTTCCTGAAACACCGGGACAAAATCGTTCGGACATGGAAAGGGTAGGGCCATATGAATAGCAACCTTCTGTCCGTACTCAAGACCTACGTGAACATCTTAACGCACGAAAAACATCGGATTTGAGAGATCACATCAATGCAAGGCGTGAACCTGAAGTTGTTCAACCTAATCCCGACCATGAGGCGGAAAGGTTGCGTACAGAAGTTGCAAGGTTGTCCAAAGAACAGGACCCGGCAAAAAAGTGGTTGAGGTTACGGGCATAATTCCGGGAATAGGGCCAAGACCTACCACCACCAGCCTTTCTCTTTGATGAACATGAACAACCTTCAAATGTAAGACCCGAGCCTTCAAGAAGTGTGCACACAAGGAGGAATCAAGAAAGGCTCAATTTTACAAGAAATGACAGATAAACTTAGAGGGCAGAAAAGGCGATCGGTGAAGTAAGGGAGAGTCATCATTCATCTCGACCTCGGCATGAAAGAACGAAAAATAAAAGGACAAGGAACCACCGTTCACCGGAACCAACTAGACACCGATCTCCGGAACCAACAAGACGTACTTCGATACGGAAGAAGTCGAGGTCGATCAAGCTCGGGACGTTCGCGAAGTGGATCCAAGATGTGGCTCCAGATACTTCGCTGAAGATTCCACAATTCGTATTGTACTCTGGGCAGTCCAGGCCCCTAGAGCACATTTGCAGGTACAAGTCAACAATGAGACTTGTGACTAATGACGAAGCAGTACTATGCAAAGCTTTCCCAAGTACTTTGTCCGACAAAGCGTTGACATGGTTCACTTCACTAAAGTCGAACTCTATAGATTAATGGTCTACTCCGGAGAAGCAATTTTTGGACAAGTTTAGCACTGTTGGGTCTATACCTAAAACAAGAGGAGACCCGACTAACATCAAGCAGAGAGAAGGTGAAACCCTACTAGCCTACCTCGAAAGGTTTAAGAAGACCTACGAGGAGATTGAAGGACCGAGCCAGGACACGGTAATCACGTATTTTGAAGGAGGATTCCGCTCAAGAATGTTATACACCGAGCACCAGTTGCGAAAGCCAAGAACAATTGGAGAGATATTCAATGTTGCAAGGCAAGTTGCCTTAGCTGAAGAAAGCGCACAAGAAATCCAACCCAAGGGTAAGGAGAAGGTGAATGAGATACCAATCAAGAAGACCCAAGGAACTTCGCATTTTGAAAAGAAGAACTTTGGGAATAAGAATAAATCACGGAAGGAAACTTTCACACCTTTGAAAGTGACAAAAGAAAGCCTCATCTCGGTGATCAAAGAAAAGCATGGAGTACCGGATCCAGTACCTCTAAATCTATATACACTTTCGACCGGGGACAAGTCGAAGTATTGCGCATTCCATAAAGATTGTGGACACGTCACCGAGAATTGCATTCAGTTGAAGAGAATAATCGAGAAACCGATTCGTGAAGGATGCCGCAAGGAGTATATTGTGGGAGGATTAGTGAAAGAGCATAAACGAGATAATGAGAGAATTATCAATGTGATCAATGTCGAAACACCGTCGTTGACACAGATCAGGAGACAAATCCATCTGTTGAACAAAAAATATTTGATTCCTAAATATGAACATGAGGAAAAAGAGGTGATATCCTTTTCGCGGACAGAATTGGCACCAACTGGCGAACTCAAGAACAGCCCGATGGTCATCGAAGTGTTGATGACCAGAGAAAGAATGCAGAATTGCTGGGTTAAGAGAGTTATGGTTGATACCGGAGCAACGAGGAACATTTTATATCACAAATTGGGTTGAAAATAATTGGATTTACGAAATGGGCTGTATATTTTCTGCTTAGGCTTTACTTTTGAATATGAGATTGAGTTTCTGCTATTTTTTGCTAATAGCATTCGGTATCCGAACACACACGAGTCAACTAATCCGGATTCAAAGTTGGTCCAAGGATTACGGCTTTAAATTCCTCCCAATCGAGGTTGTGGGGATCGAACTATGGTTACCCTACCAAGCTCAACCCTCATGCGCCACTAAACCAACCAACGATTGGTGTTTCAGCTAATTTTTAATATTTGAGCTTATGATCCGGGTAGGAGATTGAAACTTTTGGATATAAAACTGGATTTAATATTTAGGCTTATGATTTGGGTTTGTGTTAAAAATATTTGAGTTTAAAAATTAGGTAGTAGATTTGGACAGATATTAAAATATTTGGGCTTAATGTTTGATTAGAAGATTTAAAATTGGGCTTATGATTTGAGTAGAAGGTTTTCAATTTGTCCTTATTATTATTATAATTAGTTTTACTCAGATTTCTTTTGGCCTTTCAGTCATTTCTTTCAAACATACCAAACATATAATAATAAAATGTAATTTTGTTTTTTTTTTTTTAAAATAAAATTAAAATTAAATTTAAAAAATAATCGAATGAATCCAATTAACATTTAATTTTTAAGTTGAAATAAAATTAAAGTCTTAAATATAAAACAGTTAGATTGGAATTTCAAAAATTTAAATATTTTGTACCCATTGACATACTAACATAAAAGTTAGCAATAGACAATGAATTAATTCAAACAAAAAAAAAAAAAAAAAATATTCAACTCCAAAACTCATAGCAACCCGAAAGACACAAAGACTTAAATAAATAAAGCCAAAAGTCCTCATCTTAATACAACTATTTTAATTTATTTTTTAGAATAATTGGTTAGTTTGGTCTCAAATAAATTTATTTTTGACAACTTCAGTCCCAAAATATTTTCTTTTAACTTTTAAAGTCCCAAACTTTTTTATTAGAGAAAAATAAGATCCTTTTGACAGAATCCGTTAAAAAACCTAAAAAATTAACAATTTATATTGTGTAATTAATTAAAGAAAAGGGTAAAAATGTCATTACACCTAAGAAGAAAGGAAGAAAAAAAAAACTTACCATCCGCCTGACACTACCAACATCACTGCCAACAACGTCGGTTACCAACGACACGAAGCTTATGTTCAACAACCCATTCCTTCAAATATTGAAAGGGGGACTTGGTAGCTTACTTGACTCAACCATTTTTTTCCATTCCGAAACAAGAATAGTTCTACGAGAATCCTTATCTCTATCTTTGTTTCGAATGGAATTTTCACCAACATCACAGCCAGTGGATACCCCCTTGAAGATTCGTCACCTGTAAAGAGAAATATGCAGTCCGACGAATTCGATCTTCTCTCAAATCCTTGAAATTTTTTTTTTACCCTAATTAATCTTATAATTCTTAAAGATCAGAATTAACGATTTTCGGGTTAGAATTTTTCACCTCAATTTTTTTTGGTGTAGAATTAATTAATGAACTTTTTAATTTTTAGTATTTTTTCTGTGAAGAGGGAAAAGTCAACTCTCAAATGAGAGGAGCAACTTGAAGTGGCGGCATCAACAGCCAAACCAGTCATCGTCAAAAACTACCACGACCTCAGCCCACTATTTTTCGGAAGGTTACAAAGTCCGCCTTGTTTTTGTCTTTTCAAATCTACAAGGAAGAAGAAGAATATATATAACTTCCATGGAAAACATAAACAAAGACAAATATAAGGATTCTCGTCAAACTATTCTTGTTTCGAAAGAGAAAAAATGGCTGAGTCAAGTAACGCTACCAAATTCTCCTTTCAATCTTTGAAGGAATGAGTTATTGAACATAAGCTTCGTGCCGTTGGTAACCGACGTTGCTGGCAATGTCCGGCGGCTGGTAACTTCTTTTTTTTTTTTTCTTCTCACATGTAATGACATTTTTACCCTTTTTTTTAATTAGCTAAACAATATAAACCGTTAACTTTTTAAGTATTTTGACGGATTCTGTCAAAAGGGATCTTATTTTTCTCTAGTAAAAAAGTTTGGGACTTTAAAAGTTAAAAAAATTATTTTGGGACCAAGGTTACCAAAAGTAAATTTGTTTGGGATCAAACTCACCCATTATTCTATTTTTTACTATCTCAAACATTTAATTTTTTAATTATCTGTAAATATAAAATAAAATAGATATTATTCACAAGAGGTAAATATAATAATTGAACACCGATTGGCAAAGTGATTATTTAAATAGCGCTTTGTAAGTGCACTGTAAATGTTATATGAAGTCAAGAGGTAAACTCCGATGATGTAATTCGGGCCAAATTTGAATTAATAGGAATCGTGATAATTCTAAAATTGAATGATCTAACAAAACTATGTGTGTATCTATATATATATATATATATATATATATATATATATTTCCATCTCATTCCCCGTCGTACATATATATATATATATATAATACGCTTTAGAGGAGTGAATAGCTTGCATTTCAGGCTAACAAATATCGTTGCTCTCCAACCCCCTTTGTAGGTGTGAAAGAACATGAAAACAAGCTCCGAATAGATGAAGCCTTTTGGAATGATTGATGATCCTGACCTTTAATTTGAGTAAATCATACTCAGTCAAATTATAAAACTAACACACAGAATTACAACATATTTTCATTCATTTTAATTTTTTTTAAATAAGAACAGATATATTATATATTAGTAAGGAAGGAGTCCAGTGGATGGAATCTTGTATAAAAGACAAAAATGTAGTACACGAAAGAGTTACAAGGTAGATCATAGATAATTTGTATAGGATCTGTATATTCTTCTAGAACTATAACCTAAGTGAGGTTGGAAGTTCAATCTCCTATTCATGTATTCAACTGTTTAAAATTTAGAATCGGAGCTTCCTCCCGCAAGGGACTAACCTGGCTCGAACATGGATTAGTCTAGATGTGGATTTGACTTAAAAGTGTCATCCCATAGTTTGAGACTCATCGAGCACACTCCGTGCCTAAGCAAACAAAAAAAAAAAAAAAGAAAATTATTCTCATCACATGATCCCATCTGTAAATCAGGAAACTTGTAAGAGTTTCTTTTCGTCATCTTCTTCTTACTTATTATTTATTCTTATATATATATATTTCTTGGAATTTGAGACATTTTCTATCTCTATTGTGTCTCAAATTCATAAGTTTCAAATATTATAAATGAGACCGTTACCAGTTAAGTTATGCCTTCTTAACTTTTATATATTTATTTATTCTCATATCTACGTTGTTGTTACACATTCATAAATGAAAGTGTTTAATTAATCGAGTTAAAATCTTTATTTTAAAAAATTCTGCTCATTTTCATCTAGTAAGAAAGGATTCTAAAACAATACAAATGCAATTATAAGTGAGATTGTTACCAATTAAGTTATGTCTTCTTAACTTATATATATTTATATATTTATATATTTATTTATTCTCATATCTACGTTGTTGTTACATATTCATAAATGAAAGTGTTTAATTAATCTGAGTTAAAATCTTTATTTTAAAAAATTCTGCTCATTTTCATTTAGTAAGAAAAGATTCTAAGTGAGACTATTATCAATTAAATTATGTTTTTTTAACTTTTATATATATATATATATATATATATATATATATATATTATATATTTATTTATTCTCATATCTACGTTATTGTTACATATTCATAAATGAAAGTGTTTAATTAATCGAGTTAAAATCTTTAATTTTAAAAAATTCTGCTCATTTTCATCTAGTATGAAAGGATTCTAAAACCATACAAATGCATAACTTAAGAATCAAAGTCAAAAAATTTTAAGATTAAAAAAAAATAATTATATTTTTATTATCAAAAGACATCATTAAAATATCAATTTCGTGAACAGACAACCAGACTCACGATTTCAACGGTCTTTCTAATGAATTTATTTATATTTTTAATAAATTGTTTTTTAAAGATAATTCAAACATTTGAATTCGACAATAATATTCTCATAAAGTCAAAATTTTGATAGGTCTTGATGTCAATGCTAGTTAGGTATGATATTTATTATTTATTATTTATAATTTTATTTTTTAATTTTTTTATTATTTTATTATTTTATTATTTTTTAATTCCATTGTTTTTTTTTTTTTTTTTGATAAATTTAATTTCATTGTTAGGTTAGACACACTGCCTTCACTTTACTGGCCAAATCAGACAAACACATATATATATATATATATATATATTGTCTTAAACTTTTAACTCTAAAGAAGATTTTATTAGTTATACTACAAGTCTTACTATATCTTATAAAGTAAAAGTAAATGAATATTTATAATAATAATAAAAAGATATATAAATAAAAATACAAATATTAATAAAAATAAATAATAACAATTGAAATAAATATTTACAAACAGTAATGTTATTTATTTTATCAAAAGTAAGACCATTATCTTTTATTGTATATTAATTTTATTAACTATTTATGAACTTTAATAAAAAAAAAAATTATAAATTTTATTTTATTTTTTTAAAAAAAAAATTCTTGTAAAATAAAATAAAATAAAACATTATTTATTGTGAGTTTTATTTTACTAACAAATATTATTTGAGACTCAAAATGCATATTTAAACGGATTCTTTTGAGCTTCACCACTCACTCGTAATTATAAGCATCTAATTAATTATTTATATTGCAATTAATAAACGAAAGATACCAAATCCAAAAAGGAAGAAACAGAGCGCATTAAACAAATACGACCATGAGCAAGTCTACCCAAAAAAGCACAAAAGAAAAAGTCTTGGGAGGTTTAATTTACAGAAAAATATATATATATATATATATATATATATATATATATATATATATATATTTGAGAAGCTTGTCCAAAAGGTGACCAATATACCACTTTACCGATGATTCTTTCTTTGAGGGGTTGATTTTTATTATTTTTGGTTGCATCTTTTTGACTGTTCGATCTTTATATATATATTGCTGTGCTCACCAACTAACCAGATATCATGATTATACTTCTTGATTTTCTGTTTCATTTTAATTTATTCATAATAAACAAGATATATATATATAATTTTTATATATATATATATATATATATATATATATGCACGTGTGTGTATTATGCAATGCATGGTGGCATCCGTACATACTATATCTAAGGTTTTCATTACAGAATTTAAGGAAAGCAGAGGGTTTAAGAAGTTAAAAGGAAAGAACGATATTTATGGGTACAGACATCAGACAAGAAATATGCTAATTATATAACATTCTCACTACATATTCAACAAATGCATGCAATTGGTATATAAGGATTTTACTTGAATTTACGTATACATATATATATATATATATATATATATATATATATATATATATGCCTGTGTGTGTATGTAGGATTAAATATAGTAGTATTAGGAATTTCATACAAAATAGTTAAAATTATTGCATCTGTATAATTTTCTTGCTTATTGTTTTGTCTTTCTTGTAAAAAAATTTAATCATAAACGTGTGTTTATGTGTGTGTATATATATATAAAGTAATTGTGATAAATTCTTAAAATATGCCAAGTGATTGAGAGTAATCCTGACAACTTTAAAAAATCATCATGACTAATCATAATACTAACAAATTTATAATTTTGGCGATAATTTTTTTTTTAATTAGATCATTAATTTGCTATTCGAAATAATAACTTGTATTTTTGAGCGTTCACAATAAATATCGAACTTGCGAGTTTGTATAGAATTCACAATATACTTGTCTATTTATGTACAAAGCCAAAGACTTAACAATTTATTCATGGAGAGCAAAGATTATATCAACTTTGATAAGTTTTGAGATAACTTGATACTTAAAATTCAAACTATTAGTGTGTATATATATATATATATATATATATATTTTTTTTTGCTTGCTAAAGAAGCAACATCATGCAATGGAGCAAAATACACTTTCATTAATTTCTTCTTCCACTATATTAAACTAGCTTATGAGGAGACTAGATGTAATTGATTGGATTGGTAAACCATTTAGAATAATTTACTAATAGAGCAATCACCTAATCAACTAATAATAATAATAAAATTCAATTTCTTTTTATTTATTTCTTTTATCATTTAAACGATTTCATACCAAGAATGGGAACTAATTAATAACAAATATCATTTTATGTAGTTTTTTGTTTGCTTAAGCATCCGGTATCCGAACCCACACGGGCCGACTAATCCGGATTCGACCTGTGGTGCGCTCGCAGAGTCCAACTCTTATTCGAGGGTGAGAGTCTAACCCAGAACTTTTTAACGTGACGCTAACCACTTCAGGGGAATTCGAACATTCGACTATCTGCCATGAGGAGAAACATTATGAATCCGTTTATCAACTACTCAAAACTGTTGGGTTTTATGTAGTAGTAATACATATAAATAACTAATTAATTTTATGGTTTATCATTTGTAGTCTTTTATAGTTTTTTTAACCGAGAGGATCTTTCAAAATCTTCGACCAACTTTCCCTTAGTTGGCTGTGGCTATGTGGCTATGTGGCTCGCACTCTCACGCGCATAATATACAGTGAGTTTTGGCAGGACCTCTAAAATGACTATACTACCCCTCGCCTCTTCAGCCGTAGTAGTAATTTTTTTTTTTTTTTTTTAAGAAATCCTAATATAATGTGTCTGAAACCCACTGTTTTTTTTGTCATAAATAAGAACTTAATTAATTAGCTTTTTTTTTTTTTTACAGTAGTAGTTGAAATCTTGTTACCCCCATTTAATTGTTCATAAAATAAAATTTCTTTTTCTTTTTGTTCCATTAAATCATAATTCATAACAATTTTTTGTTCCCCTAAAAAAAAAAAAAAGTTATATAAATTTTAAAATATTAAGTAATTAGTAAATGTACCCATAAATTTTGATCTTTTTATTTTATAATCTCTTAACTTTTTAAAATAAAATTTATATATTATTAAATTTAAAAAATGTAACTGACAAACTTAAATATATACTTTTTAAAACAAGTATAAAATGTGATCAATTTAAAAAAAATTTAAGTGTTATATCGACAAGTGAGCCTTTCCTATTTTAGGTGAAAGGAATTAAATGTAGAACAAAAAAAAAAGTTATATATATGAATTGCTATAAATATAAAGCTTATTGATAAAATCATGTAATTACTATTTTTTTAAAAGACAAAATTCCCTTCCGACACAAAAGAATAGTACACAATAGAGGGAATTTGGGATTGAATTCGAATTTTTATTACCACACAGCATGCAAAAAGCTGCATATATATGCAAATTCAATTCCATAGTCTTTGGATTGATTAAATACTCCTCATATGTGTGTGTGTATATGTATATATATATGAAGGGAAGCTTCGAACAAAAAAGTTATAAATATTTTAACTGGGTGGCGGAAACTCCAGGTTTTTTTTTTTTTTTTTTTTTGGGGGGGGGGGGTGTTTGTGGTTCTTGATGGGATATGGGATGTAATAATGAAGCTTTTGTCCTATTATGATTATAATTCAAAGCAATAAGATCATCAATAGTGGAAGGTTAAAATCTAATAATCTTGCTACATCCATGATGATGTGGACTACACATGCAAACAAACTTATCCAGAAATTAAATAAAGATGAATTTTTGAACTTTCCTTGCAATTTCTAGGAATATGAGTATAGAAATTACGATCTCCTATTACACTCGTTATAAATCACAATTAGTTTAATAAAGAGAATGTAACAAAACATTCATAATATATAATAATATATATAAATGATCTGTGGGAAAGGAATATAAAATCCAGAAAGGTGCCAATCTCTCAATATCAATATTCATTCATTGTTTTTATATTTTACACCTCTTTTCTTTTCTCTAATCCAACACATATTCATAGTTATTGTTTGAACTAATTTACATTCGAAGCCAAGTTACATTTGTAAAGTTTGAATACAGCGAAAGTCGAATTAGAAATCTTGTATAATATTCATAAGTCTGTTAATTATGCAAGCTAAATACTTTCTTTTGTTTCTTCTCTGCTTTTCTCAAAGCTAGCTAGCTCCACAATTCAACCATGCATGAATGAGTGAATATTTGTGTTTAAGAATTGAAAGAAAACGAAAGATATAAATGTTTTCAAAAAAAAGTGGAACCCATACACACACACACATATATATATATATATATATATATTTATTTATTTCTTAATAGGCAACTTTAAGATAAAATAAATCAAATTAAGGTTGTTGAGAGGAGACTAGGAAGTCAATATTGTTTATTGTGATATAGTTGTCTTTAAATATACCTTTCTCCCCTGAAGTGGTAAATTAAAGATGGATGCATCATAACACAGCTTTTCCTTAATTATTTTCGGAATAATTTTCTTAATAAATCACTCATAATTTTTTTTTTTTTTTTTGTTTTGAGTTGTGTAGTGCTTCATCAACTATGCAGTCGGCCATTAATGGAGAAGTAGGAGGAGATGTTTGCTGCATCGAGATGTCAGTTTTGAGCATCAAACTCAAGCTTTCAAAACTCCCAAATTCACAGTCAGATGATTTTATTTTTCGAGTTCACAGTCAACTTCGAATTGCAAGCGAAAAATGCTACGAACCGGAGATTATCTCCATAGGTCCGTATCATCGTTACAGTTACGATCGCCATCAAGATAATAAGATGAAAGTTGTGATGGAAGAGAGAAAATGGCAATACTTGCGGTCCCTTCTCAAACGGAGGGCGGAGAGTGTGGACAAATACGTTATAGCCATGAAAGATTTAGAGGAAAGAGCCCGAAAATGTTACGATGAGTTACCCCAAGAACTCATGAACTCCCAAGAATTCATCGAAATGATGCTTTTAGATGGCTGCTTTATCATAGAGCTTTTCAGAAAAGTCAACAACCCTTCATTGATTGATGATAAAGATCCAATCTTTGAAATAAATTTGATGAGAAACGCATTAGAAAGGGATTTAATGCTGTTCGAGAATCAGATCCCTTTTTTTGTTCTTTACAAGTTGTTTGAAATGTCTTCCAATGATCGTAATGATGAAGTTGAAGATCAAGAAAATAAGGATTTAATCGAACTCGCCATGACATTCTTTCATCCACTTGTACCCGGAGATGGACTTCCTGCTGCAATCCCCCACGAATTTGGCTTCCCCCATCAGACCAAGAATTTACTCGAACTAATCTATCAAAATTGGCTTCCACCATTTGCAGGAACAAAAATATTAGTCCTTGATGAAAAAAATAAAAAAAATAAAAGTTGGGGTTTGATCCAATGTGCATCTGAACTGGTGGAATCCGGAGTTAAGTTCAAGAAATCAAATAAAGGAAGTTGTTTGCTGGACATAACGTTCGTCAACGGTACCATGCAAATACCATGCATAACTATTGAGGACAGAACCGAATGTTTCCTTAGGAACCTTATTGCGTACGAGGAATACTATCAACACATTCGTGATAGTCATATAATATGTTACGTGAAATTTCTCGATTGTCTAATCCAATCTAAAAAGGATGTGGAAATTCTTGTCCAACATGGGATTATTGATAATTGGTTGGGTGACGATGAAGCTGTTTCGGCAATCTTTAACAGGATTAACCATAGAGTCACTGCTCCAACGACTGAAAGGTTCCAATACTGTGAGATCTTCAATGAAGTGAATGTGTACTGTAACAAAAGAGTGAACAGGTGGATGGCTAATTTGAAGAGAAAATATTTGAACAGTCCGTGGGCTATTATCTCGGTTATTGCTGGGTTTGTTCTCCTTTTACTATCTTTGATTCAGGCAGTTTTTTCAGTACTTGCTTATTACAAATAATATATATCATGTTAATTAGGAGTAATATATATATATATATATATATATATATATATATATATATATATAATTTTTTGTATGTTGTAGTCAATGCTAAATGATGATGATGATGATTTGCTACTTTATTTTGGAGGTCATCTCAAATATATATACAATAAAAGTATTTTAGTATTTTTTTGAAATTTAATTATTTTATTCATTCTAGAATTGTTAAAGGTTTGATAGTGTTTCATATATTCTATTTCTAATTGTGGTTATATATGCACACACTTATATATATATATAGAGAGAGAGAGACGGATAGTAATATATAAGGTTAATTTGTATCTTTGTTTCCAGAAGGTGTTAGATTTTGTAGAGTTTGAAATACAATTATTGGACATGCTAGTAAGATTTACTAAAGGGTTGATATAATCATGGAAAAAATATGGTAGTAAGATTCAAATTTATTTGATTTTATTAAGTGAAGTTTTGCGTGAGTAATGGTGAAATAACGTAATATTTTGAGTATTCTTTTTTTTTTTTTCCTTTTGTGTTCTTTATATATATATATATATATATATATAAATAGAGCTTTCTTCGTGATGCCAAAGATTTTGAATGCAAGGGGATTAGAATTTGAGATGATAGTTACGGAAGTTATATGTAAGGTGGGATTATAGGGAATTCGTATGGATTAATTTGCTTGAAAGGAAGGCGAAAATCAAGTATAGGAATTAAAGTATTTTAATATTCTTTAATTTGGTTGTTTTATTTCACCTAAATTCAATATATAATGCGTAAAAATTTATATATATATATATATATATATATATATATATATATATATATATTTGGGTATCTTATTGAGCATGTCATTATGCATGCTAATGTAAATTTAATAAAAGGCGAGACACGATTATGAGTTTGTGTCTCACATGCTAATAAAATTCAAGGTAAAAGGTAAATATGAATAAGAGATATAGAAATATTGTAAATTTATATATATATATTGTTAGTGAAAATTTGTGAAAGTAGGCTTACCAAGAACCCTAGTGTTTGTTATGTTTCCTATGTCATGCATTCTGTAATTGAGTTTCAAATTAACTATTGTTCTCTTGACTTCTTAATAATGAGGCATTTTTGACTAAAAAAATATACTTGTTTATACCCTAATTTGATTTTCTTGCTTTGGGCTATTTATTTTGTATAACTAATTTCCAGAACCTTCTTCTAAATGTGTTCCTCCTTTGGACGAGTCTATTTATTTTATGCATGTAAACTAAAGTTCCACTCAGCCACGAATAATTTGTGTTTTTTAATTGAAAGAAAACAAGAGCTATATTGTTAGAGAGAGTGGAACCCAGATGAGTGTCACGTGGATGATAGTCGATTAGGTCACTTTACGAAACAACACAAACTCAAAAGAAATAGTGAGAAATATATTTTAATCTTATTCCCATTAAAATTTCAATGTGGGACTAAGGATAGTTATTAATTTTATAATTAATTTGTAATTATTATACTAACCCAGCCGGCCATGCCAAAGGAGAGAATCTGTATGAATCCTATTCCGCTTTGTTTTAATATAAAAGCATTAAAGTAACTTAAATGTTAGACTCCACCTTTTAACTATAATCTTTTATCAGGAACAAAGAGAAACACAAAAAACCCCCCAGCGAAAAAAAAAAAAAAAAAGTTAAAGAAGGGGGGGGGGGAAGGGGGGGGGGGGGGGGAAGGAGGGAAGAGGGGGGGGAAGGGGGGGAGGAGGGAGGGAGGAAGGGGGGGGGGGGGGGGGGGGGGGGGGGGGGGGGGGGGGGGGGGGGGGGGGGGGGGGGGGGGGGGGGGGGGGGGGGGGGTTTTAAAAAAAAAATCTTTTGTTTTGACATCTTTAAACATCGGAGGTTACCGGAAATTTTTGCATTGCCTTTAGTATATGAGGGCATATATATATATATATATATATATATATATATATCTCGAAGTTAAGAATTTTTTTTTTGGAAAAACTCTTGAATTTCATACAAGTAACCTTAAATATTTTTCCATACATATATATCTTTTCCATATCTTATATATATATATATATATATATATCATCAATGAAGTCCTAATTAATGCATATTGTAAAAAGTTATCCGTTGTAATAAAATATCGTAATTGCAGGGTTTTGACTAATTGGATGGGTTATGACACGTACTATCTGAAATTTAACATTATACTATATATATATATATATATATATATATATATATGATCGAGGATACAAATCTTTGATCTTGTAAAGTGCGATATTGGTAAGAGTTTTGACTACTTATCACACGTACTGTATATATGTATGAGGCCAAATATCGGAGTATATTTTTTGTAATGAATAGCTCTCCAACGATCAAGTTAGCAACTAAATCAAATAGAATCTCAGAGGAGCGCTCAAGTATTCCCAGTAATTCTCTCTAAGAAGGTGTCAAAGTTAACTAAACAATTGGAATATTTAGGATATGCCCGACTTTCACTTTTGTTTCGTGTGAGAATGAGTTACAGTTTATAAGGAGATTGAGAGCCAATGGGGAGGTGACACCTAGATTGGATACCTTTCTTGACACTCTGAAATTGTGGCTCCAAATAGTGTCTGTTGGTGTCATTGCATTTAATATTGGGTTCAGAGTGAATCTCCCTGTCAGAGATCATATCCTTCGCGTAACGATTCTAGTCACCGAACCTTATGGGGAGCCAATGTTGTTGGGAAATAAATATAGATTACAAATCTATTCTTTAAACAATTCCAAGACCCAATATGTCAAATTATCATGGAATTAATCAATTAATAAGTATGCGGAATCATACCTGAATTAATCTTCAAGATCTAGATCTTTAATAATCTTGACGTTCTTGATATTGTTGGAATCATGTATGAACAAGGGCTTTGATTTTCCAAGAGTTCTATCGGAGTCTAGGATTTTGTTCTATTGACGGGATATAGAATAGAAAACTCTCGATAGTCTACCGCAGACCATAACCAATATAATATATATTATTCCTAACTAACCCATCACAGTGTAGGAATAAGGGTTTCTACAAATGTGGGCCAATACTTATTCTTGATGCATATTAACTCAATAAACTATATTAGATCATTTTAATAGGGCTTAATAAAATATGATCGCCTCAAATGCATAATTGACATATAAGCCCACATGATTTATTAAAATAAATCCAACAATCTCCCACTTGGGCTTAATGAATCACAAACAATTATGCATCATTAATCTTTATGAGTACTCAATCTTTTTGCTATCATTACTATATGCATCTTTAACCAATTTGGTCCATCAATTACATCAACATAGGACCAAAGGAGCATTCATCACAAAAATCATAACTAAACCCAACAATGATCACGTACATCAACGTAATCGAATGACATGAATCAAGTATGGTATGTAGCATAAAAATTACATGCAATGCGATCTCCACATGCCAATTTTCAACTGGTCTCTTCCTTATTCTTTAATGAGATCATACTAAATAAAAATATAGTGTAAAAAATTTACTTAATACTTTAATATTGCAGTAATAAACACCAAATTTGTAATACATGTCTATAGTTATAAAACAAACTCCCACTGAAATGATATATGATATCAAAACAGCATATAACACCCATATGAGTAATATACTCATCAAAGACCTTGGGTGTTAAGACTTTAATTAATGGATCCACAACCATAGAGTTTGTCTCAATATATACTATAAACATCAAACCACTCTAATATATATTAGAATATAGCACAACCAAATTATTGTCACAAAATAACTTTAATGATCTTTAGATACTATCCATAATTCTCAATTTCTCAATTTAGTGACAACAGTCCTTAGCAATATTTCATGATTGGATGTCATACAATACGTTATACTTAATTACCATAGTAAAAGAGTTATGAGTGTTTTACTTAACACTCTCTAAAATTACTCTTCCAATAAATAAGATGGATATATTCAGAAGTAAATCTATAACTATCTTGACATCCTCTGAAATCGGAATCAGAATACCTTGATGATCTCCCGCTGATTCGATTTCTTGTATGTGAGAGTGTATAATATCTTGTTCTCTTAAAATATTACATAAACTTTTAAGTGCTTTCAAAATCCATTCATGAATCTCTTAAATATCTGCCATATACTTTAATAATGTATGCAGTTTCCAAATGCATACAAACTTATGTATACATAAAACTTTCTATAACTAAAGCATAAGAAATCTTTCAAATCTCTTTAGCTTCAAAGAAATCACTTTATCGGGGCATTCATTGAGATATATTTATCTCCCATAGAAACTTGAGATTCAAAAACTTTATTGTAGTTTTTAAGTTTTCAGTACACAATAATTCTCTCACTTGGACTTCATTTGTCAACAAATAATTGTGTAGGATAAATTCGTTAAACATAATACCCCAAATCTATTTTGAAATTGCATATTTTATGACCATAAAACTCATGCAATTTGAATACTCCCACTGTTTCCAATTTCTCCTATTACTAGAGAAATTAAAATCTATAACAATAAGTGGTTTCTCAATCCGAACAACATGATTAAGATTTATGCAATTATGATATATGAAGATATTTCTTTTCAAATCTTTAAAAATTTTTTGTACCATTTAGTACAAACACAAAATTTATATTGGAAGATACTGAAACAACAAAAAACATTAACAGAATAGAGAACAAACATTAAAAATAAATAAATAAACTCACAATACTTATCCAATAAAATTAACCAAGGTAATTCAAAAAATGGTAAAACCCATTACAAGATACCTAGCACAACATTCAGATTTAGTCTTTGGACAAAAATGTCAATTTGTAAGTGGTACTCTCAACATAGTAATCAAATACTGACAATAAATTCTTGTCAAACAATAAACCTTTCTTTGGATCGACGAATTATTCATATGGAAGAACAACCCAATAATTGTCACATATTCATTACCACAATGTGTCTAAAATCTCTGCCAAATAACAACTTTCCTTTGGGCCAATCATTATTTGCATTAGAAATTATCTACAAATAACTATCCTTATATTTAATAACTAATCAATTTTCACAAAGTCGCTTTGGCGACATTAAATTTCAATCAATCAATCAATATAAAATATAAGTAACCTAACCAAAATTGAATTTAACCAAGGTCCCATAATTTTTGTCAAATAATATGACCACATGTATGTTCAAATTTCTGCCAAATAATAACTTTCCTTTGGGCTAATTACTATTCGCACGAAACTCAAACACACATGACCAACCTTATATGATAAATCAATTTATTTACACAAAAAGCTACTTTGACAACATTTAAGTTTCAATTAATCAATCTAAAAATATAAGTAACTTAACTGAATTCAAGAATATATATATATATAATATATCACAACAAATAATCCAAATATATATAATGCATTTTTTTTTTTGGTAAATCCAAATATATATATATATATATATATAAATAAAATCATAATATAAGCCAAAATCAATTCTAACATGATATATGTGGGTCCACACCCTTATTACCATAAAAATAAGAGTTTAAGTAGCATTAAGATACAAAAGGGACTATAAATAAAAACAAGACAAACAAGATATCATGCATCATAAATCAAGAACCATGATTTTATGCAAAGCCAAAAGATATCAAACTTCAAAATTTCCATAAATTAATAATCAAGATTACCAAAAATTGAAAAAACTTTATTCCTTTAAAAAAGAAGCCGTAAATGGGTATACATTAAAAGTCAATTTCTCCTTTAAACAGTTATAACTTATAACTGTCCCTAAGTTTATTTAATTATAATAGAAGAGAGATTAAATACCAAACGCACAAGCAATCCCTCAAAATCTTTAACTTTAGTGCTTTTAATTCTAAAGTAAGATGAATGTTTTTTTCAATAAGTACTCTCTCATATGCTCATTTAAAAATTCAATAATTGTTTCAACCTTTATAGAAACAAGATTCACTAAAAAATTCATAATTGTTCTAACATTTTCCGATTTATACAAAAGTATAATAATAACATCGTAATTTATGTAGTAAAGAAACTAGATTTAATAAAAAAATCTCATTGTTTCTACATTTTTTTGTATTATACAAAAGTATAATTACAACACTTTAATTTCTGTAGTGTTTTAAATTATCCATGACAAAACCCTAATTGCATGAATAAAAGGTTCCAAATAAATTTACCGGAAGGAAAGAAAATATAAACCAAATTCTTTATATATGTATACTTTAAAATAAAGTACAATACTCATGTAATATAAGTCCCACCATTTTATAAATAATAAAATAGTGAATTTATCAAATTAGTATATATAATGAAATATATACATGTATCCAAATTCTTTAAAAAAAACTGAAAACCCCATAAAATAAAATAATAATAAAATTAGCTAATATAAATAGCCAATTTCCAGAATTATGTATATATATATATACATATAGCAGTTGAAATCTTGAATATATATATAATATATAGCCACTAAATAAAATCTAAAACAGCCATATATATAAGTAAATCCATATGTATATACAATAGATAAATTCATTTTAAACTATGTATACATAACTGAATACATACAAATATGGTCATACCATAAAACAACAAATTAGATGCCAGCTAAACAAACAAACTCATATATATGTATATATATATATACTATAGAAAGGTCCAGTCCGAATTCTTTGCTTTCATCAAAATAATTCGCTTTGAAATTCAAGCAAACTTAACAATCAGATTGATTTTCTCCCCACATTGTCGTGTTTCAAAGGACTGAATAAAAATATGTACATACAATATATATACACAATATATATACGTGTACGGAGTCATACTCAGTACTAAACAAAATTGTATATCAATACCAGTACATATTTAGATTCAAATTTAGAATCATAGTTTGATTCCAGGATATACATACATGCAGCATATATATATATATATAACAAACTCAGGCCACATGATATTTAAATATATATACATAAAGAACCAAAGAAACGTGGCCCCAACATAAATATATACAAGGTTGAATTATGAATGTCCATATATATATATATATATATATTTGGAAAATTCTCCAACGAAGAGGATGACCAGGTACCGTATGCACCATGGCCATGGGTATCACCATTGAAAGCTAAATTATAATTTCCAAATAAATAAACAACTATATATAATATATAACAGAAATTGCTGGCACATGTATATATATCGATCGACACAAAATTGAATAAGATTCAGTCATATACTTTCAGAATCCATAAATTGAACAAAACTAAGCTCCCAGACGCCAGAATCATACATACATATCCCAAAGAAAGCAAAACAGAAAGCCAAAAGATGATACAGTATATATACATAAATTGAAATTCATAATAACCCCAAAAAAACAATATCACTGCAACAAAATAATTCAATTTAAATGTATATATACTGCTGCTGATTCCAGATTCTAAAGAGTATACAAAAAATGGTGCCCTAATGTATGGGTGAAGAAGTACATATGCAAACTCTAACCCTTATAAATTGTAAGAGGCAAATTCTCAAAGAAAACTGAATTCTTTAATTCTGAATTTTCAAGAAACAGAAAGGTCTCAAGAAATCAATTTTATAAATTCACCTTATCAAAACTGAATTGAATTGAAAACTAAAAGTTTTCATCTTTAACCAAAGTAATTTGATTCCTTAATAACTCCTTAAATTTTGAATCTGATGTATTCTGGTGTAAAACATTGCATCCTCTTGTCTTGGATGATTTGCATGAGGATTGGTTGTTTTCCTCTTAATTTTAATGAAGTTTTTTTCAAAAAAAAAATAAATAAATAAAAACTTAACATAAGTAGGCTCTGATACCACTTATTGGGAAATAAATATAGATTACAAATTTATTCCTTAAACAAATTCAAGATCCAATATGTCGGATTATCAAGAAATTAATCAATCAATAAGTTTGCGGAGGCGTACCTGAATTAATATTCAAGATCTAGATCTTTAGTAATCTTGACCTTCTTGATATTGTTGGAATCATGTATGAACAAGGCTATGATTTTCCAAGAGTTCTATCGGAGTCTAGGGTTCTACTTCTACTGACGGAATATAGAATTGACAACTCTTGGTAGTCTCAGGGACCATAACCAATATAATATATAGGAATAAGAGTTTCTAAATATGTTGGCTCATACTTATTCTTGATGCATATTAACCCAATAAACTATATTATATCACTTTAATAGGCTAAATAAAATATGACAACCTCAAATGCATACACATAAGCTCACATGATTTATTAAAATAAATCCAACATATCTGGGCCCAGTCGGTCCTTTGTGGTGTCCACCTTAGATTGCTCGGCCTACATGGACTCTTATGGGACTTCAACACCTCTCAATATATATTCATGATGATTCACTATATAGGGTTTTACAGAAATTCATGAAATATTTTAAAAATTAGTTTTGATAAATAAAAATATATATTAAAAAATATAAATTAATAGTATCTTCTTTTAATTTTATTTTATTTAAAAAAAAATTAATAATATAAATAATAAAAATACTAAATATTAAAAAATGTGAATAAATACACTTTAATTTTTTATGTGATAATAAAAAAGAATGATTCAAACTAGAGCATAATTGTGCATATCTAATCAAAACCTTTGTGAATAAATATCTACAAGATGTTCTCCTCTTTTCCCATGGCAAAGCACTAATTTGGGTTTCTTAAAGCTTCTTGTGGATAAGTTTCTGTCATATTATAAAAAGAAAAAAAAAACTCAACCAAAAAAAAGTTTGGAGGTGATCGGGAACATCTCTCGATCTTTCCACTCGTGTTCGATGGGCCCGTTTCCTACTAACGAGTCTTGTAAAAAGGCCAAGTGTAGAGGAGTGTGTTTTCGATGTTCACTATCCGATGGTCAAGTTAGTCACAAATAGAGATAAAGGAGGTGACAAGTGATCAGTCGGAATGTGGGATCCGACAAATCAATTGAGCATCAAAGTGTATCAGAGTGAGTTTGAACACTTAGAGTATGCTTTGTATATATGACTTTTACTTGTTTGTGTGTGAGTGTGTGTTACCGTTTTCTGGAGACGAGCACCAATCGGGAGGTGACACCTAGGGTGATCCTTTCCTGACGGTTCCGAGCGTGTGTGTTCTAGTCGCCAACCGAACCTTGGAGGAGCCCTTTCCGAGACCATGTGGATCCTTCATGGAATCCACCTTAGATAGCCCAACCTACGTGGAGACTTCGCTTACTCTCACGAGGGAAATCTTTTAAAGTTTAATTTCGTTTGATTTAAAAAAAAAAAAAAGAAAAGAAATTCTAAAGAATGTTTTTGGATAACAATTATTCAAGAGACAATATTTTAGGAAAAATTAAATACGTGCAAATCATTCTAATCCTATTTTGAGTTTTATATACAATGTGTAAATATATATATAAACATAGAAATTGAGTTTTACAAAATTATCTCTAATGTTTTAGAAGAAAACTTGACATCACTTAATAAGTTACTTTAGATATATATATATATATATATATATATATATATATATTTTATTTGTGTAATTAAGATTGATATTTGAATTATAAATGTCTATTTTGTACATAAACAAGAAATTTTAAGAAATATATATATTCCCGAAAGAGCATAAAATTACCTAAGATGATCCATAGTCTTTCAAGAAAATAGCAAAAAGTATTATAATTCGCATCCAGAAACTGAAATACAATATATATATTCCCCAATTTATTAGAACCTATTCAAGTCTACGGAAACCAAATTCGCAGCCAAGCCAATAGATTCCCATAAGATATATATATATGATGACATAAAAACAAATGTAAAATAAAACTTGCACGTCACTATTTACCAAAAAAAAAAAAAAAAAAAAAAAAAAACTTGCACGTCACTCACTCATTTACAATTTTGAAAGAGAAAGGTTTGTCTTTTCTTTATACAAAAAATAGAAAAGTTTTGTCATTTCATTCCATCAATGGCAAGTGAAGTTATAATTAGTGGTTTTGTTTTTGGGTAGTTTCCCAAAAGACCTTATACTAATAGAGTAGTGATATACTTATATTTTAGGTAACCGATACATCATTTTTAAATATGGGACTTGGGTTGATACCTAACAATTATATATAAATTTTATATATATTAGATATGTAGAGGTACAATTTCAATTTTGACTAATGTAAATAAAATAAAATAAAATAAAATAAAAAAGAAGAGCTTTTGATTATTTTCCGATTCTAATTCGTTAGGTAGAATGTTGCACTCATGGCTCAAAGATTACATTTTCCAATGGATTCTTTCCCTTGGTAGAGTTGAATAAGTGATTTGTTGGCATCCTTTTCCATTATAAAATTACTTTAAAATATGTATATAATGAATAAGAGTATTAAAAGACGTACAAGTGGAACATCATAGTATAATTACTCTATTATGATAAATGGAAATATAATCATAAATATGAATTTATATAATTATTATAGAGATCAAGTTTAAATTAGTAGGTTAAATCTAAATATTTTATATGAACTCGAAATAATTAATTATCAACCTCACATAATTCAAAATATATACATATATATATTCGTTCAATTTTTTTAAAAAAAATTAACTTTAGAGTCCAATAATTCTTTTTCTTCAATTCATTTTATATCCAAAGCCTAATTAGTAACTTTTTAATCACCATTACAAAAAAGGGCTACAACACCCAAATTTTTATGTATGTGAGTGGAAATCATGTCAAGTTAAAATAAGGTAATTACATTGAATAGGTGGATTTAAATTTGACACAATTAAGAATAGACTGTAAAATAACAAACCAGACATGAAAATTGTTGGAGAAAAATAGGACATAAAGAAATGTAAGAAATAAACAGAACCGACTTCAAGGCGTGTATCGGATGCCACTTTCTTAAAGGCAATATTTGTCTTATACAATATGCTTTTAGGATACAATGAAGATAAACAACTAGGAGAGTATTTGATGTTTTGCAGAACTTTTGATAATATGTTATTCATATTGTTGATATTCATATATTCTGCATATCTATATCAACAATATATATAGATAAAAATGACATACGATATATCTTTTAGATAAAGATATATCCCTCCGATAAACATATCTTTTCGGATAATTTATTATTTAAAATAATATATTATCTTTAATAGATATCCTTTCAAAATCAAACTCTTCCGAATTTTGATTCATTAAACCAGAGAACCACTATCGGAACTATTATAATATTTTGAAAATGTTCCAACAAAAACTATTCAGCTAACAAAACACAACTTGACTCATTAATGCGTTAAAACATTTACTCATTGTCAACCCACTAACCTACTAACACAATTTTCCAACAATATCTTAGTGACCTGCAAACGAGTAACCTAATATTTTACCTATTTAACATTTAACATCAAATTATTATTTTATCCAATTATACATATAATTTTAAATTAATAAAAATAAAAATATTAATAATATGTAAATATTAATAAATCATCCAATAATTATTCATCCAAAAAAAATTCAAATTTTTTTACGAAATTATAAAACATCTAAAATATGTTGAATATTCAAATAATAGCTTCTAAATTTTAACATTAATTACATGATTTTACTATTACTATTTATAAAGTTTATGCAAGAAATTACTCTAGTTGCTAGCTTTATAAACTTATGAGTTATTTTTAAAATCAAACTAGTGATATCGACTTCTTGAAAAAAAGGAGGAAGACTTTCGCTTGGACAACCAGTGACATGCTTGGACTCACCGAAGACGATGCGGTGCATAGGTTGAACATCAACCCGCAGTTTGACCCCTTCAAGCAACAATCACGGAGCTACAGCGATGTCAAAGAACAAGCCATCAAAGAAGAAGTAACCAAGCTGCTACAAGTCGGCTTCATCGGGGAGGTAAACTATCCTACTTGGCTTGCAAATGTTGTTATGGTCAAAAAAGTGAACGGGAAGTGGCGCATGTGCGTGGACTTTATCGGCCTCAACAAAGCTTGTCTGAAGGACTGCTACCCGCTTCCCCACATAGATTCTCTAGTCGACTCTGCTACCGGGTACTCGGATGAGTTTCCTGGATGCTTTCTCTAGATATCACCAAATTCGGCTAGCGGAATCCGACCAAGTCCACACATCCTTCTTGGCAGCTGGAGCCACATACTATTACCAAGTGATGCTCTTTGGGTTGAAAAACGTTGGTGCAACTTACCAGCGTATGGTGAACTAGGTCTTCCAGCACCAAGTTGGGAGAAACATTAAGGCTTACATGGACAATATGGTCGTAAAAACCAAGAACGAGGAGTCACACTTGGAAGACCTCAAGGAGACTTTCGACACTCTGGATCGTTTCGACTTGAAGCTCAACCGACAAAGTGCGCTTTCGGAGTTAGGTCGGGGAAGTTCCTAAGCTTCATGATAACCGAAAGAGGATAGAGGCCAATCTAGAAAAGATTTCAGTGCTCCTCAATATGTCACCTCCCAAATGTGTTCTAGACGTCCAAAGATTTAACGGCTGCATTGCAGCCCTGAGACGCTTCATTTCCATGTTTGCTGAGAAATGTCTGCCTTTCTTTAAAGCACTCAATGGTGCAGTAAAGAGTATCACCTGGACCATGGAATGCGAAGAAGCATGGGAGGAAATGAAAAACTACCTCGGCTCTCTCCTATTGCTTAGCACTTCAATGGCAGGAGAACCTTTGTATTTATACTTGGTCGCTGCGGATCTAACCGTGGCAGTTGTGCTTATTAGGGAGGTACATAGGAAACAACTGCTAGTTTATTATGTAAGCAAAGCCTTGAACGGACATGAATCCGGGTACCCAAATATACAAATGTTGGCTTATTCCCTTGTTGTTTCCGCTAGAAAGCTCAGACCCTACTTCAAGTCCCGCATAATAAATGTCTACACCAACTTTCCACTTCACCAAATATTCCACAAGATTGATCAGTTAAAGAGATTATTGTACTGGTCGATCGAGTTAAGCTGGTACGGATTGTCTTCTTACCTCGAACAACCATCAAGGCCCATGCCCTTGCCGACTTCGTCGTAGAGACCTCGTTCAATGAGAGAGCAGACGAACAAACAATGACAGAAGTACCTAAAAGATCGACCCATTGCGAGGACAGAGCAGGAGCAAGCGCGGTGCGGTTACATTGAATGTGGACGGTGCGGTTAACACGTCGCCAAGACGATGAGATTCAATAAGACGGAGCATATTGCTAGACTTCGAGCTCACCAACAACAAAGCCGAATATTAAGCATTGATCATCGACATCCGATATGCCCGAAAAGTGGGCATCACAGATTTGCTAGCTAAAAATGACTCCCAAGTGGTGGTCAAACAAATCACGGGAGAATTCAACGTCAATTTAGAAAGGTTAGCGAGAATACCTTTTTGTCGCACAAAGAGAAATTTCGAAACTTACTTCTTTCGACATCGAGGTGGTTAGCCGAAATAACAACACCGAAGCAAATTATCTAGCTAAAGTTGCCTCAAGAGAAATGACAAACGAGGAGGATCTCCTCATTGAAGTTCAATCCAACCCCGCAACAAGCAACAACTTCAATCCTTACTTTGAGTGGCAACATTCCCACGACTTGGCTAGACGAGATCCGAGACTACGTCGAGAAAAGAATTCTTCCGGACGACCCCATCCAAGCAAAACGGCTTCGCAAACAAGCAACAAGGTACATAATTCTTAATGACATTCTCTATAGAAGATCTTTCACTAAGCCCCTGCTCGGATGTGCTCCCCCACACCAAACAAATAACCTCCTAGCGGAAGTTCATAAGGGGGTATGCGGAGGACACCCAAGGAGCAGATCCCCAGCCCCAAGAATACTCCTGTAGGTTTATTACTGGCCGACGCTCCATGAGGATGCAAAAGCATATGTTCGGAAATGTAAAAGTTATCAGGCCTACGATATACCTAGACTGCCTTCCATCCAACAGACGCCAGTAGTTCAAACTTGGTCATTTGATATGTGGGGAATGAATTTGATGGGTAAATTCCCAAAGGCAAAAGGCGGATTTGAGTACTTGGTGGTAGCTATGGACTACTTTTGAAAATGGATAGAGGCCAAACCCTTGGTGCATCCAACAGAGGATAATGTACTTCACGACTCGGTCTTATATTGGTTCGGCATTCCACAAGTCGTGGTGATTGACCACGACAATAAATTTTCCAACAAATTCACAACTGAGTGTAGAAGATTCCACATACGACATTGGAAATCATCTGTGGCACACCCCCAAGGAAATGGTCAGGCGAAGTAGCGAATAAACTAGTACTCAAAGCACTAAAAAGAAACCCGGTAGGAAGATCCAACAAATAGGTCGATGAGCTGAGCATGGTCCTCTGGGTAGTACGTACTTCGGCTAGGGGCCCCACCGAAGAAACTCCTTATGCATTAGTATATGATACGATGTAGTAGCACCAGCCAAAGTCGCACTCCCCACCCATAGAGTCAACCAATTTGAGGAAAACTCTAATAGAATAGCCAGAAAGCTCCTCCTAGATCTACTCGATGAAAGGAGAAAAATTGCAAGAGTCAAAGTAGAGGCTTACAAACTTCAAACTAAAGCCTCCCACGAAAAACGAGTACAACTAAGGTCGATCAAGATCGGAGACTAGGTCCTAAGATAGATTAAGGTGACCAATCGGCAAGCCGAGGCCAACAAGCTCACCCGAAACCGGGAGGGACCCTACCAAGTAGAAAAAGAAATAAAACTAGGTACTTATGTACTGTCAAAACTAGATGGTACTGTGTTGCCTAACCCATGACACTCGGACCATCTAAAGAAATATTTTCAATAAAAGATACTTGTTTATCTTCTTTTGTGAATCCATGTTTGCACCTATCTATTATCTCAAGCGGCTAGAATAGAGGAGGTGGACTGCACCCCCCACCTAATCGTCCAACACTTTTATCCATTACATAGCCATCACAGTGAGACGAAACCCGTCCGCAGTTCGACTAACAACAAAAATTTGCTTAAAACAACAAAACTCGTGTAGAAAGATGTGATTACGCCCATGCCACGAGGTAACATTTACAAAAAGGTAAAACTAAGGCGTATCACGCCTGTTAACCCTAATTCTAAGACTTTGCCTGTTACAATCCCTTCGAGCAGAAATGGCTAAAGGACTAGTTCGGGGAGGGCACATACAGGATCCTCCCATACCCGGGAATGATCTTTATACATGGATAAAAGTTATAAACAACAACATGCTCCATGAGGGCAACAAAAAAGCGGGGATACAGGAAAAAGAGAAGACAGAAAACAAAGTGCTATACTCCATTCCATTGATACGCAAAATAATTACAAAAAGGGAGGCTCGAAATGGGAAACATAGGCAAAAGAGTGAGCGGCCTACTATGCTTGCTCGGAACTACTGGGATACACAAAAGGAGAAGCATGAATAAAGGGCGGCTCAAGGACACTTAAGTAAGCTATCGGAACTGTCCTCACCACTTGCGGACCTAGCGCCACCGTAGCTGCCGATAGGGGAGTTGGGAACCATTGCCAACCCCACGTCTTCCGCATGAGACAACCAAGGGATCTCGTTGGAAAACGGATCCACAAACACTCGAGCGGGGACTGAAACACTTGCCTCGTGATGGACCTCATCCTTGAAGGCAATAGAGCGACAATAGTTCACTTACCTCATCGGTTCAGAAAGTTGCCCGGCTTGGTGGGACAACAGGGTGTTCGTGTATTTCTGCATGACCTTCAAGTTTTGGATCTTCCCCTCGGCCTCTGCCAGTCTTTTCCTTAATCGGCGACACTTCAGCCTTTGGTTGCGGGAACTTCCTCACGACATTGGCGTTCTTATCATGGAAGTCCTCACAACAGTTTCTCAAGTTGATAAGGAGAGCATTCTCCTGTGGCAGACAAAAAACCAAAATTCAAGACGCCAAGGACACTCTTGTGAGTAGTGGGAAAACATGACACAACTCACCTGAGAAAGGAGTGCTCCAATACGACTCAAAAGGACCTCAGCACCTTGACGACGGCTATTACAGTAGGTGGAGAGGTCCTTCCCCTTATATGCGGGACCCAAACCTAGAGTATAAGCCACGGTAGGCTCACTAAAGTACAGACCTACTATGGGGTTAGCAGCTTTCACCATTTTCGCTAACACCTCATCTAGTTCAGCGGGGTCCTCGGGGATAACAAAGTTAGGGTCCTCCCAAGGATGAGCAAAGGGCAGACGGGGACCGTTATTGTCCCCATCAAACGATCCAGCACTGGAAGAAGGGCCCAGCTGGATTCTGGTCCTCCTGCGACTTTCACTATGGTTGGAACCTCCAACCATGGGAGCACTACAGAGAGAAAGAAGACTATATTGCAAAAAGAAAGACAAAATGAAAATCAATAAGGGCGTGAAAAGTAAGTCTGTCTTCGACCCCCTTTTATACTAGAATGGAGGGGCGAAAAGGGAAAGGTAGAAAAACTGTAGTGTACCAAATGTGGCATTAAATGCCACCAGTCCCGAAAGACTCGCATTTTTTGGGCGACGCGACTCCCCAAAGATTTGTCTTTATAGCAAAAGGAAGTTACTGAGACTAAAATTTTCGAGGAGACGAACAGACGCGACCTGCAACCATCAGACACATTTAATGCAACCTGTGGGGGAAAGACACGTTGACGCTCTCCCCTGAACAGTACGGAATACGAGAAGAAAAGGATTGAACAAGGAGGGAAAAATGAAAAGACAAGATGCATGAACACGAGTAAGGTAATCTAAGCGTTTTATTAAATAAAGAAGAGTTTACAATTCCCTACTCGAAAGACATTCCTTACAGAACATGCAAAAGAATAAAAGGCAAGGTCAATCGCGAGATGAGTCCGCGGATAGGCAATCACAACCTCCCTCTAAGTCCGGATCGGGAGGAGGAATCTTCTCGGCAAGGCTCCGAAGGGTTTCTCAACAAAGATCGGGATGAACCCACTCCGAATGCCCAAACAGGAGATCAAATTCCTAGATAAACTCCATCTCCTCCAAGGTGAAAGGAACGAAGTCAGCACCTTCAAGAAACTCCGGATTGGCGAAACACCCGTCGTATACTTTGGCTAGCTATTCCTTGTTGAAGACCAAACTGTGCACTTGGTGGATGACATGAGCACTCTCTGGTGTCGGTACTTAAAGATCTTGGCCTCGGTAGCTTCCCTCAACAAGGTACTGAACTCACCTTTTCTATTCGTCGCAAGGAGTTTTTTCCTCAAGGACAGACCTTCCGAGAATCCAAAAGCTTCCTCTTCAACTTCTAAATCTTCACTTCGGACGTCATCTTCAAGTCCCTTTAACGAGCAGACCTCGACTCGTAGCTAAACAGGCGGTTTGACATCTTCATAAGGTACGCGTTCGTCTGACTGGATAAAACCGCTAAGGAGCAGACCAAAAAAGAAGAAGCCAAGACTTGAAAAAAAGAGGAAGATAACTCACTTGAGCCAGATAAGCCCCTGTCCCATGAACTAGTGCAGAAGGAGGAAGATCACCGGCCCTCTCATAAGAAACATGGTCCATGCCCCGGTACACTGTGCCCATACCCACGGAGGAGGCCAAAGCAAGCCGACTGAAATCATGACCACCGAGATGGGGGGTACTAACCCTTAGTTCATGGTAGAGCCTTCATAGACCCACTTGACTCCCGAGGACAGAATATCGCTCTTTGGTCCAACCGAACCACACTCACGAGGCAGCGATAGAACCAGCGTTCATCCCAACGTTGGCATCATCAGCATCGCCTAACTCCACTAGGACAGATGCAACACTCTCTTTCAGGATCACGAGGGATCCTCCCGACAAATAAAGCATCCTAAGAATTGTTCATGGTAGAGAACAAGAAAAAGAAAAGTGTGGCACGAAAACGAGGCAAGTCCAGTAAAAGGGCGCCTCACACTCTTTTTATAACTGGCAAAGAAGGCGAGAGGCCATCTTGGAAGACCGTTGCAAAGTTAATTCTCATGATCTCCTAGGTAACCTCCTCAATGCCGGTTATTAGTTATTTTTATTGGGAAGTTCGAGCGACAAAACCAGAAAATTGTCCGGTAAAGAGAAGGTAGCGAGATCAAATGAAGCCGCAACGCTGCAAAGTCAAGGCTTTGCTCCAGTTACGAGGGGCCCCACCACTACATAACCACAATCAGCAAATTCAAATTTTACTCGGCCTAGAAAACAAAAATGCTCAACAAAACCCAAGAACAAAAATCGAAACAGAGATCAAAACCCACAAAAGGAAGTCCATTTTATTAAGACAGAAAGGAAAGTCCGAAAAGAAGAAGAGTCTACTTATTACAAAGTTTAAGAACCCGCCACTCCATCTTCGACATCTCCGACAACAGCTCCATCACTTGTAGGCTCAAAACTTCCCATGAGAACAACTGCCAGATCGGATATGTCACCAATAATGGAGACACTCGGAGGGAGGGAACCCTCCTCGAAAGGAATAGCAGGGCCCACAACATTTTCTCGAGCCAGTATCCTAAGAAGGAGCCACTGGAAACCTCGGGTGAAGCTTCCTCTAAGGAAAAGGTGGCCTCAACCGAGGGAGAACTTGAAGTGCTCTCACTTCAAGATCAACTGTTGGAAAAGAAGGATCCGGAGCCTCAAACTCCGGAGGAGAATCCACGATAGATGACGTCTTCAACAAATCAAAGAAGGTAGGAGACAAGCAAGCGGGAGGAATCCACTCCGGACGGCCAACATCAATATCCAACTGACAAATCCCCTCCATGTCCTCCGAAGAGAAAGGCACAAAATCCACCACACCACGAAATCATGGCTCGCCAAAGAACCCAATAAAGGCATCCACGAAGAGATTTGTCCTCCACAAAGTGATGCACTTGGCAGGTCATGTGCTCACACCCCTTTCGATTGATGGGAATATTAACTTCCCCTAGAGTGGCATCGTACTCCGAAGAGTTCTTGTAGTCAACGATTAGCTGGTTGCGATGTGCGTCGGACTCAAGGAAAGAAATTCAGCAACCTAGGCAGGCAACCTCATCTCCCAAAAGTCTTGCTCGATCCTCGGCTCCCTTCAAATGAGCAGCTAAAGCCAATTCCAACTCGTTGGCATGAGTAGCCTTTGCTTGTGAATCTCGGAGGCCAGAGGTCGACTAGTCTTGTAGAGCCTTGATCTTCAATTCCGCCTCGCGGTGAGCCTACTCCAGTTCTCTCACCTTCATAGAAAATGCATCGACTCCAATTAAAGCATGTGTTAATATTACATTGGAAGAGATTGTGCTCCTCTAAGAACATTGTTGAAACACTCGGACATATTTGTTGTTAGATGACCGCATCTAAAATCTCCATCATGTGAAAGGGACCATTTTTCTAATGGAATTTCCATGAGCCAATTAAAAGCAATTTCATTTATTTGCTTCATATTTTCTATTATCCGCCAAAACTTTCTTTGTTGGGGTGTTGAACCAGCTTGCCAACACAAAATCTTAAGAGTAGAGTTTCAAAACTTTGAATTAAAATTTCTGCGTAGGTGTCGGAGACAAATTCGATGATATGCAATAGGTGGTTGCCACTCTATCATGTGCTCAATGACACTCAATTATCTTGAATGTCTGTCTGATATTAAGAATTAGATGCTTTCAAAGGCAATCCAAAAACCAACCCCAACTATTATTAGACACTTCATCAACTAATGCAAAAGCTAAGGGTAAAACACGATTATTTGCATCGGATCCACTATTAGAAGCTTTCCATTGTAAGGGACTCGTAGATGTGTGCCATCTACACTAAATGCTTAAATGCTTTGATACATGGACCAAATGTCCAAAATACATAATTGAGAAATTTTGGACCACTAGTAGAATCATCGTGATACCTCCACTCAACTTTAGTACTTGTTGTGCTTGATCGAATTGCATGTAAAAATTGTGGCAAAACTGTAATGGAAGTAGGCCAATCACCAAATATTTCATCAATTGCAAACCTTCGACCTAACCAACATTTCTTATAAGTAGGTTGTGCCCCAAGAACATTATGAATATGTGCTCTTATGATAGAGCATTTCACATCTGGATTCTCCTTAATCAAGTGAAGTACTTGTTTTCCAATCAATTTAGAACTTAAAGTTTGATTGTCATTCTCTCTAGTATGCATAATACATGTATGATCCGGCCCTATTTTTGTTAACTCCCATACTCCAAGTTTAGGTTTTTCTATAGCTCTCATCTTCCAAACACAACCTATTTCTTCCCGAGCTTTACATTTAGCTTCCCATTTTTTTGAGCCACTTTCAATAACATGAAATTCTCTTCCCATCTCAATACAATGCAATCGTCCAGCAGTGACAACTTCACTTTTATCAACAAATTTCTTACCAAGAACAAGCTTGTTATTTTCAAGAGACCACATGTCCATATTCCATTTTGGTCCAGATTTTGTCACCACGTTCGGATTATCACCTAAAAGATTGGAGAAAAAGAAGTACCCTTTATGTTCATGGGTACGATATGAAACATGTTGACTAGAAGTACCAGGTTCTATTTGTTGAGGTACAAAGGTTGGACATTCAATTCCTTCTCAATCAAAGTCGATTCATCTCCATCTACATCGGATTTAGGACCATAAGCATCTGTCTCTACATGTCAAATATCTCCTCATTCACCATTTCAGTAATTGAATCGGAATAAATATTATATGACATATTGAAATCAAATGTTTGCCCCAAATTATAACTTGTTGATGTCATACCTAATTGATAACATAGAGTTAAGTTATTATGAAATTTTAATACTATCAGTGTAAAATACAACTTAAATTAAATTAGAATATAAAAAAAAAGCCATTTAAGATGCTTGAGTTATATTATGGAAATGCTAACTTCACCCAACAAATGAAGATCGGTTGAGTTTATTATCTACATTTTTTTTTTATTCGTTTTCGAAATTGTCAGCCTTAAATGGAGGATGTCTGCTATTAATAACTAAAGGTTTTTTTTTTTTTTCTTACTGACCAATTTTAAGTATCCCATTTCACTAGTCAAACGAATTAGATCTTTTGATGAAAAATAAATTTATTTGCAAAATTTTATCTTTTTTATTAAATTTTTACTTTTGAACTTTTCAAAAATATTTATATTTGTTCTTTTTTAAAAATAACTCTTAAGTGTAAGTATTTAACTGGTTAAAGGAATTAAATAGACAAAAATTCAATAAAGAAGAGTTTTTAAAATAGGGTAAAGTATTCTAGTAACACTTCTTAGAGTTCAAAATCCAAGTTTAACACTTCAGGAACTTTTCGTTCACAAGGTGTCATTCAGGTTTTAAAAAGTCTCATTACATGCCCTTCCGTCAATTTTGTCCGTTAGGGTAGATATTTGACCTTTAATCAACCCATTTTACTGTTTTGGGCAGGGGTATTTTTGTCAATTATTAGAAAAAATTTAATTTTTTATATAAGATAATTTTATAATTTTTAATATAATAAAACCTAAAAATTTAATTTTCTTATATCCATGTTAGGGTTTCTTTTGGCATTGTTGTTAGAGTTTTTTAGTGGAATCATATGTTTATTTTTTGAATTATTATTAATTTGTAATGGGTTTGTACATCCACTGCTTTTGTTTTTGTGTCGCCGTTGTCAACGCGGTTGTTATCGTTGGTGGAGTTGCCACCATGGGTAGAAAGAGAAGAATGTGGTGAATCTTTAGTAATGTTTTTCTTTTTCTTTTTTAATTTTGTATTATTTTATCTCCATTTGAATTTTAATTAATCTAAATTTTTGGGCAATTTTCTTTTTCAAATATCAAAACTTTAAGTGTTGTGTATTAATTATAGAGATGAAATGAGAATAAATATAAATTTTGGAAGAAGATATAAATTTAAAAAATATAAATTTTGGATAAAAATTTGAATTTTGAAAAATAAAAAAAAATAAAAAATTGAATTTTGAAAAAAAATGTGAATTTTCGAAGAAGATATAAATTTAAAAGATATAAATTTTGGAAGAATATATAATAAATTTTGGAAAAATATTTGAATTTTGAAAACAAATGTGAATTTTGGAAGAAGAAGAATAGAAGAGAGAAAAATTAAGGTTTTATGATTTATTTTTATTAAAAATTACAAAATTACCCTTTATAAAAATTAAGGTTTATTTTTTTAATTTCCGGACAAAAATACCTCTGCCCAAAACAGTAAAATGGGTTGACTAACGGTCAAATATCTACCCTAACACAAAAAATTGACGGAAGGGCATGTAGTATGGGACTTTTTAAAACTTGAATTACACTTTGTGAACGAAAAATTCATGATGTGCTAAACTTAGATTTTGAACTCTAATAGGTCTAATAGGTGTTATTAGGATACTTTACTCTTTAAAATATGAATTAGTCAATGCGATTTTGAATATTAAAAGTAAAATATTATATTTTATTAATTAAATTCATAATGGAAATTAAAATTTTGGACTAATTTGAACACTTATATATACATATCCTACATCTTTTCATCTAAAAAAACTTATCTAAAACTTAATATAATAATTTAATATTATCTAGAACTTTTAATAACTATTAAAATTAGAATTAGTCAGTGTCATTTTGAATGTTAAAAGAAAAATATTATACTTTATTAATTAAATTCATAATAGAAATTAAAATTTTGGACTAATTTGAACACTTATATATACATATCCTATATAAAATAAATGCAGCTTTTCATCTAGAAAAACTATCTAAGACTTAATATAATAATTTAATATTATCTAAAACTTTTAATAACTATTAAAATTATCCATGTAAATTAATAAGTTTTAAAATTATTAAAAAATTTAATAACTTTTAAAAAAAATTAAAATTTATTATGTATTAAAATTAGTAGAAACTTTAGAAAATTTTTTGAATTTAGTCTTAAATAAATTTAAATTTAGCAAAATCAGTTCAACTCTCCACTATTCTAATTTAAAAGTTATTTTTAAAAGAATTAAGTATCCTATTTGCAAATAATTTCATGTGGCGGATTTGCACAGGTATCCTACCATCACAAGCTGCTATCGCTAGCAGGCTAGGGGGATCACCAAGCTGTCAGGTATGTGGGTTTCATGTAGACGATGCATTCCATGCAGTTGTGTCTTGCCCCTTTGCTAGAAAGATATGGAGTCTGCCAAAGGTCCAGGAGTGTTTGTGGGGTTTCTATCCACCACAGACATCGCTTCGAGAGATGCAGGATTTTATTTCATACTTGGCAAACGAAAAAGATGGGGGGATTTTTAAAAGTTTTGCAGTAGTGGCTTGGGTGGTGTGGTGCAGCAGGAATAGATTGACACATAATCGGGATGCTGATTATGCAGAGGTATTAAGAGATTGTTGTAAGCGTGCGGAAGCTATGCTCTTAACGGAACCAGATCTCCGCCCAGAGAATGTCTCTTACAAGCCATTGCAGAGGTTTCCGAGAGGGCCAGCAACAATGGTGTTCTTTGATGGTTCATTGCGGCAATCCCGAGCGGCGATAGGTGTCCTCATCACCGACCCGACTGGAGAAATTATAGCTGTCGTTTCAGCCCCTATCTTCCCTCATTTTGACAATGTTGAATACATTGAGGCTCTTGCGTTAATTTATGGCATACGGGAGGCGGAGTTACGAGGATTTCAGGAGGTTTTCTTCTATGGTGACTGCCAATCCTTCATCAATAAACTGGAAGGAAGTGAGATTGATCTCTCTCCAACTGGTCATTTGGTGGACTTGGTTCGGGACAAACTCTCGGCCTTCTTATTTACGCACGTTGATTTTATTCCTAGAGAATTTAACAAACCTGCTCATGTACTAGCAGGGCTTGGACACTCTTGTTCTACGTACTTTGATTGGTTGGTTCCCAGATGTGTCATTTGTTGTAACATCATCTCTTGAGGCTTATTTTTCTTCTTAATGAAAGTGTTACAAACATAAATACTTTTAAAGTCCCTAATAATATATATTTTCATTAGATTTTTTTTATTCAATTTTTGTCAAATTGATCTTATGTATAGCCCTCAAATTATCACACTTAATGACTTCTTCTTCATTTTTTTTTTTTTTTTAAAGAACATACATATGTACTTTTAAAAAGTTCAAGACTTAATTTGATTAAAAAAATTGAGGGTAAAATCCATATTTTAGGATAATTCAGGGGCAATTGACATTTTTATCAAGTTATAATTGAATTAATAAAAAAGTTATTTTAATTATTTGGAGTGATGAAAATATAAAAAAATTATTAATAACAAATTATTTTAATAAAAGATAACTATTTTAATTAACGTAGCTAACACCCTCACTTATGACATGGAAGATCATGACTTTGAGACATAATATAAATACAGATTTTTCAAATAAATAAAATAAAATAAAATAAAATAATTTTCAACTATTTTGATTCACTCTTCTTTTTCTTTCTTTTCTTTTCCTTTTTTTTTTTAATAAAAAAATAATTTATATAAACTTTTTAAAAGAAATTTTATTTAATCTAATGAAAAGTTTTTTTAACTTTTTCTCTCTCTCTTTTTTTTTTTTTTTTTTTTTTAAATAAATAATAGTTACTTCTTTCCTTACCTAATATATATATTCTCAATATGATAACAGGGTACGTACACACCATGCAATATACATATGTTTTTGTACACACCATGCAATATACATATGTTTTTGTACGCATTATCCATAGTACTACGATCATCACGCTCTCTTGCTTCCCTTTTCTGTTTTTTTTTTTTTTTTTCCCTTTAATATTAATTATTATTATCTTTTATTTTTTTCAGGTCCGTACTCGCTCCACTTTCTTGATTCGGCTTCATGGTAATCACGATGGAGAAGAGATAGTACAAATTAGGGTTCTGAATTTAAAACAAATATAAATACGTGTAAGTGTATATATATACATGCTGTCTTTTAATTCTTAACCAATCGGGTATGTGTAGTCCTGGATTTCTTTATTTTATTACGTAAATATACGTTTCAATAAAAATATATATATTTAAAGATCAATTTGGTTTAAAATTATATCACGATTTAATTTACCTTAAATTATCTTGGCGTGCTAGTTATAACTATTTTGGACCAACGTCAGCTGCCAATACTTACCATATATATATACCAAATTTGAAATAAAATTGAAACTACTATATATTTAATATAAAGAGATGATATTTCCCTTAATGGCAATATTTTCACTTTTTAATTATAATAAAGCATTCGATATTTAAAATTATGTGCTAAATTGAATATAATTTGATCTTTTAAAGTTTGATTCCAATGAATATTTATTATTTGTAAAATCGTATATCTAAGAAGAATTTATCTTAAGAATTCTTATATAATGCTTGTATAACAAATGTTAAAATTGATAATTTTGTGTAATATTCACGAGTCACGAGAACTTACATTTTCAATCCTTAAAAGTAAAGATTATAATATGCACCTTTAAAAATAAAAAATAAAAAATAAAAAGTGGAAGGTTGGCAAAATTAATTAAAAAGCATCCGTCAGCTATACTTCTCGTCCAAGCTCATCCAAATTTTACGTAGAAGATACTCTTACCGACCCGGCCTTCCCTCCTTTCTCCCATGCCGGCCCGGCCCGGCCCGCCCATCGATCACCTCCTCCTCCTCCTCCTCCTCCTCCACTCTATAAATATTGTTAGAAATTCTTCCAGTAATTAAGTAGCTAGTCATCATATCTGACAGAGTCAAAAACCGGATACTGTTTTCCATTTTCAGTAACCAGTTTCATCAGCCGGAAACTATTTATCGAACCCACCTTTACGTATATAGTAACTAACAACACACGTACCATAAATGGCAACCTTAAAAAGCTCTCTGACATCTTCCGGCAGGACCAGAAACAACAACAATTCAAGCATGTCTCAAAAAACGTTCAACAGTATCGGAAACCTCATCAGACTTCTTCCGACCGGAACCGTTTTCTTATACCAATTCGGTAACCCTTTGTTAACCAACGGCGGAGATTGCTCCACCGTCAACAAGATCCTCTCCGGTTTACTCACCGGCTTCTGTGGCGTTTCTTGTTTTCTCTCAAGTTTTACAGATAGTTATACCGACGGTGACGGAAATATCCATTACGGATTCGCAACTTTCAAGGGATTCTTCCCGAATCCGGGTTCGGGTTCAGGTTATTTGGATTTATCGAGGTACAAGATTCAATTCGGGGATTTTGTTCATGCTTTCTTGGCATTGATTGTGTTTGGGGTTGTTTCTTTATTGGATGCTAATACCGTGAAATGCTATTACCCGTCTTTTCAATCTACTCAAAAGGTTCTTTTAATGGCTTTGCCGCCAATTATTGGTACGGTTGCCGGAACTGTGTTCGTTATATTTCCGAACAAACGACATGGGATTGGGTACCCAAAACCTACTTCAACCGATGATACAGATCAGAAAGCTTAAATTTTATAACGTATGTATACACACACACACATATATATATATATATATATATATATATATATATATATATATATATGAATATTATTTTTATTTTATGTCAGTTGTGAAAAGTGAAGTATTTGTAAATTGTAACAACAATTATTGTCCATTCTTTTCTTCTATAAATTCTAACCATCGTGTATATATATATATATATATATTATATATATATATATATATATATTATTTGTCAATAAGTCCGTATATATATATAGACATAATTCAACTAGTACCAACTTGTATGATTTAGAAGATGAATTTGAAATATATTAAAAAGCCAAATGTTCAATATATATATATATAGTATTATTTTATCCATAAAATATATATATATATATAGATAGTATTATTTTAAAAGAAAAAATATTGACTACGTGAAAACTAGATAAAACTATTTATTTCTCTATATGTTTGCTTTTTTTTTCTTTGTATATATATATATATATATATATATAAAGTTCAAGAAAAACACTTTTCAATCTCTAACTTATTTCGTTTATGTAATATTCCCTTCCATTTTTAAAAAAAAAAATTATTGGAAGACTTTTATAGTTTTAGTATAAAATAAAGAAAAATGAATAATTGACAAATCTAAAATGGGTAAAGAACGAAATTTACTTATAATTCTTATTAAAATTATCTAATAATTATTTTGACGTTAATAATCTTTTTTTAAGTTATAAAAAAATTATTTTTTTAAAAAAAATTGACATTAAAAATATTAATTTTGTTTTCAAATATATATGGTTTATATTTAAAATTGGTTAAATTCAATTAAATTCAATCGTGACACAAAATAAAATAAAAGTAATTATTCTATTTATTAAAAATTTAAACATTTTGACTATAAAAATAATATTTTACTCCTAAAAAAGTAAAGTAATTACATGTATAAAACTTTGTATTATTATAAAAAAGAGCACTTTTGTTTTTCATGAAAATATAATAATTTTTTTCTTTTTTCTTTTTTCTTTTTTTTTTTTTTTTTTTTTGTTCTTTTATTCCCTCCAAATGAATTAGTAATATTTATTTATGGAAGATGGAAAATTTTAGTTCCTATACTATTTATTTTAAAAAATTTGATTTTTTTTTCCCTCTAATTTATTGGTCTTCAATATGTTTATTTTTTTAACACATATAATAAATGAAAAGATTGAAGGGAAAAAAAATATCATTTATTAACTTATATTTATTAAAAAAAAAAATAAATTAGACAAAATCGCATAGAAGAATTCAAATGGCTTTGCAATACATAAAACTCCTTTTTTGAGCTAGTACAAGGGAGGGACAGTTTGGTGTTGGGTGTGGCTCACATTTTTGCCTCATTCAATGACACCATCATTCATGTTACTGATTTTTTCCGGGACGGAAAGAAACAATGGTTCGAATTACCAGGGGCATGAAAGTGAAGAATCATCTCCTTATGCTGCTATGCTTGTTGCAGAAGATGTTTCACAGAGATGCAAGGAACTCCGAGGGAACAAGAGTAAGACTCCGGGACCTGCAGGTTCACAATCTGCTCTCAGGGGTATGAAAATTGGTCGCATAGAGTACCCGCAGAAAGGGTGGTAGAAGAGGAAGGAGGCTGTAATATATATGTTAGGGCATGCAAATATCGACGTTTGTCTTGTTTTAAATATACATTAAATTCATATAAATTTACAATATAATGCACTATATATTTTATATAATATTGAACGAAATATTGTTTTAATATTTTATAGTCTTTATATATTATAAAAGATAAGGAAGTATAAGTTCTCCATTGATATATATATTTTTAGCTCATTTTTTATTTATATAAATTGATATATTTTATTTTATTTTATTTTTTTTTTTCTTATAGAATGGTTAACTATTTGTTACAAATATATGAATACATGTATTATAAACATATATACACAATTTATTAAAATTATATTTACATTAAAAACAATATGGGTTATTATATTATTGTAATTTTAATTTCATATTTAATTTTGCTCTGGAATGTCTCCCTGATATATATTTTTGTATAAAAAATTTTTGGCAAAAATATAATTTTTTTAAAAAAATATATTATGGAAGTTATAATTAATTAGTTTTGGAAGGGGTTTCACATATATCTAATTTTTATTTAGATAATATTTTAGCCAAAACATTAGAATATTCAGGGACTAAAAGCAGCTATATTTTCTTTTTAAAAAAAAATGAAAAATGAAAAATACTGAAGTAAAGTGTTTTTTAAAATTATAAAAACTATTGAATGGAAATCTAACTCTCTATAAATTTGGTCCAAGAAAGAAAAAATAAAATAAAATAAAATAATTAAATTAAAAAATAAATTAAAAAAACTCTCTATAAATTAACCCAGAGAGCTAATAAACTTTCTTTATTGAAAAGAAACGAGTTAGGGTTTAAGGGACCTCTGCTTCCGCTATCATGGCCATAATTGGAGTTCCAGAAATCATTGCCAAATCGGAGGAAACTGAACTTCCTGCTCAGACTATGGAAATAGTGGCACAGGATAGTGATGCAGAGACTGTCAATGGCGGTGGAATAAAGCGTGAAAGAGTGGAGGCGTCGTCTTTTGAAGTACAATGGCTTGAGGAAGATAGTTTTGTTTCTGAACAGAGCAAGGTTACTCTCGGTCTTAAGAGTTTCGGATCATCGGCTGAGATGTTTGAATATTTCTATAAATTTCTGCACGCTTGGGCGCCTAACCTTGATGTCAACAAGGTAATAGAACTTTTATGTATATATATATATATATAATATATATATGTTTTTCTAGACTACGATGCGATTTAATTAGCATTGAATATAAAAGTTTTATCTACTGCGATTCTATGCTATTCGTTTTGATAAAATTTGTAGCTTCTTTTTGTTTAGTATATTTCCTTTTCCCCTTTTGTCCAAAATGTAATAATTGACAATCTGATTCTCTAAATAAGAAAGTAATTTTGGAAGAGATGTAAAAGTTAATTGGGGATTTATTATGACCCGGTTAGAGTCATGATTAATTAATTGGTGACTTAGATTCATGTTAAACTCTTCCTATTGTTGAGACTAAAAATTAAGAAGACTTTTTGCATGGTTATGGCAGTTTTATGACTCTCTTGGAGTATGTGAGACTATGGATGTTTCCTGAAGTAAAGGGATTCTTAGGCATTAAAGAAAACCCCTGCATAATTTTTTTTGGGAAACGCAGGGAATGATTGAATGATTTAGAACTGAATGGTTGATTTAAACTGGAGATGTGAAATTGGGAGGGAAAGAGGGAAGGGTTTATTTTATGCTTGATGTATATATCTCAATTTTATGAATTTTTCTGGGAATACTTATTGATCTCTATGTTTTGCAGTATGAGCATATTATGTTACTAGAATTGCTCAAGAATGGTCATCCAGAACCTGATAAAAAGATTGGTCCTGGTGTCCGTGCCTTCCAAGTAAAGATCCATCCCCAATTCAAAAACCGTTGCTTCTTCATCATAAGGGTAGATGAATCCGAGGATGATTTTAGTTTCAGGAAGTGTGTGAATCAAATACTTCCTTTGCCAGCAGAAAATATGCAGTTTAAAAGCAATGTCAACAAGAAGCCATTGGCACGAGAACGTGGACGTGGTGGAAAAGGAAAAGGAAAAGGTGGTGGAAAGAAGAGGTGGTAGGCTAAGAAACTGATACTAGTGTCCCTTTGTTTACATAAAAAGAATGTTCTACAAAAAAAAGTTAATAAATTTTTGTGGGCCGTGAAATTTGAACTATCGTTTTGATGATTTTTGCCCTTATTTTGGAGGAAATGTTGGCTGCTAGTTTTTTGTTGGACGGAGGAAGAGAGAGCCCTCTACAAATTGAGTTTCTCACTGTAAATATCAAATGAAATGCAAATACTATAGTTTTGAGCCTAAAAGGGTGAAAAAATTATTGCAAAATCTGCAGTATATAACATAGATATCAAATATTTTATAATATAATATATATATATATATATATATATATATATATATATTACAATTTATATTAAAATTGCACAATTTTAATGCAAATTTGTAAGAAAGATTGAATATCTAACTAATTATGTGTAAACTGAGTCTCTGGTACAAATATACGTATATGGGTCATATATGGTGGTAAACATAGTAGTTTTGGACTCTCTTTTACTGGCCTAATACAACTCTTTGTTTAATTTTGTTGAATCTTTTGGTTCTCTTCTTTGCTGCTTTCACAATATCAACCTTGACTATGTGGTGATCAGATGTGCCTTTGGAAGAAACTACAGAGTAGGAACCTGGTACAAATTCATAACCCAGTTCTGATGATCCCAGAATGTAATCCACTCTTGTTCCATATTTGCACGTCCCTTGCACACCTACTCCACAAAAACCATATATTAGAAATATATATAAATATTTACGATTTTGCTAATGTAATTGTGTTTTTATGTTATGATTGAAAGAGTATAAATTTGAGTCATGATAGTGACAAAATATTTGAAAGAAAGAAGAGGTAAAGGAAAAAAGTTTTCCGAGTAATATTACTTTGGCCCTTGGCAATGATGACCACTGGCTCACATTCCCCTGGGAACTCCTTTGCATCTGTGTACTCTTTCTGCTTCAGATAGTTCATCACTTCAACTTTTGGAGTTGGTTTTCCGATCTCCTCGTAATACTGTTTAGAAGAAAATTGTCAGTGGATTCATTTCATTTTATTTCATTCTCAATAAAAAGTAAAATTAAGAAAAGGGATTTGATGAGATTTCTACCTTGACGATGTTCATCCATCTTTCTGTAGAGTAATCTGAGCTATCGAGGGAGTTTATCCCTCCTGCCAAGATATGAGGCTGATGATCACTTGATTGAATGATTGCATTCACTTGCTTCATTCTCCAATTCTCGTCCAAATGATCAAGCTGTGTGCAGTAAAAGTTAAGTTCTCCAATCCATGGTATGTCTATCGTCGCCTTGAGCACATTTCTGAAGTCTTTATCATCATAGATTTTATGAACTTTCCATTTCTTGATTGGCCATTTGGATAGAATAGCATTCCCATATTCAGGTGCCCAGCTCTCTGCAAAAACATAGTTCATCCCTAAGGCCTCTGCTAAATCAGATAAAGGAGTCATGTTTCTCTCTTCCTCAGCCTTAACATCTTGCAGAGCAAAAATATCAGCTTCAACTTCTTTAAGCACGTCGAAAATGGTCTTACAGTTACTTCCAATCAGGTTCTCAATCCCATCATATTCATATATATTCATCCAGTTAGGCATAAGATTACCAGTAGGAAAGCATATTGGAGACCTCATTAATGGAGCTATGCTATTATTATTGTTGTTGTTGGGATTTATGTCTGAAATCTTCGTAGTTGTCTTTGTCTGAACCTTATTTTGTGCTAATGAGATCTCATTTTCAGGAAGGTTTATTGACACTTTTGGTTTTGATCTGATAACTTTGTTTTCAGTTGCAGGATGTAAAGGGGACTGTTTCAGTATGCTCTTTGGATAATAACTGCTGCTGTCTGAAGCAATCTTCACGTAATCTTCTTCATCTTCATGGATTTCATCACTTGTTGGAAATGGAATAGCTGATGCAAGTGTAAACAGTGCTACATTAAAAGTTGCTAATCGGATCGGCCTTTCTGCAGCAGCAGCGGCGGCGGCGGAGCGTGTTTTCCCTCTGGCCTGAGCTTTTGAGTTCAGCTTCCCAAACCTTCTGATGACAACTTTAGGCTTTGTTTTCCTCCAAAACAACCTGCGTAGCCTCGAACAGAGTCGACAAAGTCTGTTCCTCAGAACTCGAAACATGTCTGAAACAAACAACCTTCAGAAACCTCGTCAGATTGTAAGCATGATGATGATTTCACAAGCCAAAACAAGATTACTAATCCCTCCCCAAATATAGTGGAGAAAGTGGAACAAGAATCTTGAAAAAAAGAACTATAGAAGACAAAGATCATCCCAACTGCTCCAAGAATTGAGATGGAAGGTTGACAAAAGTGAGCAGCAGAATTGCAACTACTCCAACCTGTGAAGACAATGACTTTTTTCTTCATTTCACCATCAAAAAACCAATAGAATTTTGATTATTATAATTAAATGAAGAAAAAAGAAAAGTTTTTTAAAGATTCATTAAAGTTATAATAATAGTGAGAATTGATGAAAGAATGCCTTGATATTGAAGTTGTGTACACATGAGCACAAATAAGGTCAATATAACTTCAAATACTGATTAAGAATATGATGCCTAAACACAGATCATAGAAGCTAAAAAGGAAGTTTTTAGTTGCATTTTTGCTGCCCTGTGGTCAATGACTCAATTATTAGATTCATCATAACCCATTCTCCATTTGTGCAAAAGGTCCTTCTTATCACTTTTTTCTTTTTTCTTTTGTAAATTCTTGAGTGGGTTATTATTGAAAGCATTGAAATAACAGTTTATATATATATATATATATATAATAACGAATATTCTCTATTTATTTATTCTATAAATCATTTGTTCAATATATATATATATATACTTGGTACTGTGTTTAAGAGAAAATGAGATTGAAAACTCTTTTATCCATCACAAAGGGGGAAGTTGGATTCTTTGCCATGATGAGACAACCAAGATCTGTTGGCCAAGGAAAATTTGGTACTAAGTCTTAGATTAGGTTTAGAGTTGTCTTTTGCTTCATCTAATTTATGCACCAAAAAGTCAAATGTGCACTTATATATATATATATATATATATATATTATATATGTGACAAGTATAATGATAATAAAAGATAGTAAATTTTTATCCAATTATAATCAGAAAATATAATACGAGAATATAACAATATAATACGAGAATATAACGTGATATTGTTAGTAACTGTTTATCTCTAATAGAAAAACACTCATTATAATCAACTATTATTTATCTCCAATAAAAAATACTTCTAAAGAAAGTTATTAGTTATGGTTGCTAATGTTAATCATAATCAATGAAGTTGAAAGTGCAAGTTATATTTTGTATTAAAAACACTCATAGGAAAAGATATTAGTCATTGTAACCGCAGTTGATACTCTTCATTGAAACTATAATTGAAAATTTAATATACATACATATATATATATATATTGTATTAGAAAAAGATCACTCAATGTTTTTGAAGACTAGTGAAGGTGGGAGGACTCTTTCCTGGAGTAAAGGTCAACTGGAGTTCTACCTAAGAATCATCTAACATATTGACAATAATCACGCAATGATTTCTTACAACAAAACATGTGAAGTGTGGGAACGCACTTTAAGGTGAGTACAACATTGACAACAAAAATTCAAGATGAGCTGCTAAAAAAACATGGCAGAGGACCAAATTAGTATTTTTTAATTTTTTTTTTTAGAATGGTAAGTTAATGATTCTTTATCCTCATTGCCAAGAAATAGTGTTTACAAAATCCTAACATGACACAATGAAAAAATGAATTGTAAATGTTACACGAAGTAAAAAATTTGACACTTATTATGAACGTCATGTAAGAGTTGAACTCTATAAACATAGCACGTATCGAACTTGAATTAGTTAAAGTCATGATGTTTAAAAAAAAAAAAAAAAAAAAAAAAAAAAGTGTTTACAGAAACTGAGAGATCTTTACTCAATGGTGTTACAGTTTTGTCAATGGAATAATTCTCATTCTACCTGGATAGACACTGCAGCATCCAATCCCTGCATAAGGCTATAATTATGGGGACCTCATGGCCTACTTTCACCATGATTGAAGGCCTTCACTGAGGTTCCAAGTTTGAATAGTTCAACAGGAAATATGTGAGACCTTCCGCGCAGCAAATGCACATTTAACGGAAGTTTTGGCTTGACTTCAGAGTTATATGGTCTGCTTTTGTTCCATCTTTCTCTGCATCTGAAGTAGACTATGTTTCTTCTCCTTTTCATGCTAAGAACCAAACAAGCCATCCAGAAGATTGGAGGATGATTCATCTTTCCCATTCACATCAAAAAAGGTATCATTGGCACCTTCCCTTTTAAGTTTACGCTCTTCAGCCACGGATTCTGCTGTTTCTGCACAGTAGCTTCTGCTTACCTGCATAGCAGGTCTTTCAGCCACAACAAATTTGTTACCTTCACGAGTTCTCTCAGGGAATCCTGCCCAAACTATTTTGGAGGGAGAAAAAGAAGTACGAAAAAGATTTAGTCCCTTGGGGGATTGCAGAAGGATTCAAAATCAAAACACAAAATCCAATCACTAAAAATCTAGCCATATGCAGCTTTATTGCATTTTTAGAACCAAAACATCCTCACCGAGTTCAATTGATAGGATAATATATTTCGATTGATTCTCAAGGGTGATGCCAAGCAAACTTAACTATTAACGCGGCATCCAACTGTTGGAGTTAACAAAAGAAAGGGGAAAAAAAAAATCCCACCTAGATACCCCTCGCCCAAACAACAAAAATACTTGATCACCACTCTGTGCAGATCAATCTTTACTATTCAGCATAACAGTGATTTAAAAAGTAGAGTTAATAAAGATAGTAGAGGTGCATGTATAATGAGGGAAAACTAGTATTTTTACGATATTATATATGAAACGGATGCTACCATGCTTCATATGCTATCAAATTCTTGAAAGAGTGAATGGTTGTAAGCCTTCAATGTTATCTGCTATCTTTGTTCCACATAGATAATACTAGGCCAATGGTGATCTTCATCAAATAAGAGGAATTTTTTTTAACTTAGTCATTCAGGTGATAACCACAAGTTTCTTTGCATTCAGAACAGAAGAGCGAACAAATGTTAATATTAATTATACAATATGAAGTTTCCAGTCTCTCAGAAAACCAAATAACAAGAAATATGATCAAAGTGAACAAATATCAAAGTACAATTTTTCTCCTAAAATTGGATATACTTCCGACTTAGTATAAAAGGTTTAGACAATGAGGAAGATACCATATCCTTCTTATTAAGGAGTCATGGGACTGCATACGTTAGTGGGATGTGAATCCGTTACAAAGATTTTTCAAAAGGAAACATTTTTATTTTAGGAAAATGGATATTCAATTTAAGAAATACACAAATAGATAACACAAGCTTGATAAAAGCATTAAACAGGTTAGCACATTCAATAATCGAAAGGGAATTTACCTCCAAACTGATGTAAAACAATAGAAGCTGCAATAGTGACATTTAATGAAGCAGTCCCACATCCATATTGTGGAATATAAACAAAAAAGTCGCATATCTCACATTGTTTTGCAGAAAGGCCCTGTCCCTGCAAAAATTTTATTTAGCAACATTTAGGGCATGATATTACTTGAGCACATATAATCCTGTCTTTGCATGAGATTGACAATACTTGAACCTAAAATATTAATTAAAAAAAAAAAAAAAAACGTCATTATGAAGATAGGAAACAGAAAATATTACGCTTATGAAAGGAGAAAAATTCAGCAAGAAAAATAAGAAGACAAATCTGTATACTGATCAACAATCAATTCACAAGTCTTCAGACCATTGTTATTTATTTGATAGTTTCAAGACCTACTGAAATGGACAACATTCAAGCTCTATTTCAAAATTAAAGTATTGAGAAGAATTTTTCCTAGAAAAATGAAAATAGAACAATAAAGAAAATAAATAGCAACTGCAATGAAGAAAGCAGGCATAGAAAAAATGGGTACCTCATTACCAAGAAGAAAAGCTGTGCTTCTCCTGAAAGGATGCTCATTTACAGCTAAAGCATTATCAGTAATTTCTACTCCACATATGTCGCAATCTCTCTCCTGATAAGACATAAAATAAACAAAACTCAGTTGATTGATCCCCATTACCGTGCTATAAAAATCCCATCTTTACCCAAAACCCAAATCGGATAAATAAATATAGATCAAACTAAAGAGAACTCAAATAGATATTCGGCTAAAACCGAATAACCCATTTCTCTGTTCTTCCTCTTTTTATATAATTTTCATTTTAAAAAAAAAAAAATCAACGGACCTTGAGGAAGACTTTGGCTTCGGACAGCGAATGAAAGTGACGGAACCGAAGATGGGAAGTGGATCCATGACTGCCAAAGGCATTGAAGTCACGGCGACCTACTAAAATCAGCTCCGAAACACCAAAAGCTGTACAGCTTCGAGCCAAAGTACCCACGTTATGTCTCTTTGCTATGTTGTGCACAATTACATAACTCTCATACCTCTTCTTCGTATCTTCCATTGTTAAAAATAGATTTGTGGTAACAGCGACATGGAGCAGAGGAAGATGAAGAACCTTTCCGCCAGGGTTTAACAATCTCTGGTCGGGAAAAGGTTACAAAAACGACGTCGTTTCCAGTGTTAAATTGAAAAATGGGTTTACCTTTTTATGGAAAATTAGGGTATAATTTTATACATTTTATTTATTCAATACCATTCTCCAATCTAGTAATAGTTTTATTAAGAAAAATAATTTTTTTTTTTTTTTTGAAATTTTGAGGTATTTTTATCTCTTCAAATAAAATTAAGAATAAAAATATTAGTAAAATTTTGAAATATAACAAAAGGAAAACAAAGGGATAAAAAAAAAAGCAAAAAATTATTAAACCAAAAAAAAAAAAAAAAAAAAAAAAAAAAAAAGAAAAAGAGGAGTAATCTATAACAAACAGGGAAAAGTATATTAATAAAATATATTTATTTATTATTTTTACTATATTTTTATAAATTTGACTAAATTTATTAATTCTTTGCAATATTGGAACACTTACACTTAGCTTCAAATAAAAAACTCATGTTTACATTTTTGTTTCATAAGTTCTATATATTCACAATAAAGCAGAATCTTTTCTTCTTCTTCCTCTGCTTTCTTCCATTTTTTTTTTCCCCTTTTTCTTCCACAGTTTCTATATCTTGTTGAATTTTCATATACATGAACCTCTCTTTTTTCTTTTGTGTTTTTATATTTTATTTATTTTCAGGGAAGAACATACTAATTTATTTATTTATTTATTTACAAGTTACAACCGGTGATGGAGAATTTTTTTCTTTTCTTCTCCAAAATATCTTCATACTGCAACCTGGGCAGCTGCTAGCCTAGCAATGGGAATCCTGTAAGAAGGACAAGAAAGATGAGAAGAGAAAAACCTTTCAGCAGGTTCTATATTATTTATACTCCAGTTTTGCAATATATATAATGTATGTATAGTACTAAGGGAACAGAGCTGTTTTGACCAGTAGTGGTACCTGAATGGGGAACATGAAACATAGTCCAGACCAGCTTCTGCAAAGAAGGCAACTGATGAAGGCTCCCCTCCATGTTCTCCACAAATTCCAACCTGCATAATTAATTCTAGATGTTACCCTCCCTTCCTCATTCTATCTTTTAGATATCCGAGTTGACAATGGACAAGGATACATATATATATCAATCGTTCAATGTGGCATATCACACTCACCTTCAAGCTCGGCCGAGCTGCACGACCTCTTTCAGTGGCAATCTTGATGAGTTGACCAACTCCTTTCTGATCAAGTACCTAATGAACATTGAGCGAAGGTGATTAGTCTAAAGCTTAGTAGGTTGATAGCTTTTGTGTTTAGGTTTGGTTTATAAGCTAGCATTAATTTAATTAAATTGAACTAACCTCAAATGGATCAGCTTGGAGAATGCCTTTTGCTAAGTAAATTGGCAGAAATTTTCCCACATCATCTCTGCTGTATCCAAATGTCATTTGTGTGAGATCGTTGGTCCCAAAAGAGAAGAACTCTGCTTCTTTTGCAATCTAGAAAGACCATTTGATGGAAGATGAGCACAACAAAACAGCAAGAACATCATGGTTTTTGCAAATTTGTAGCCACATTTCAGTACATAAGTACTCCAAGAGTAGTGACAATATTACCTCATCTGCAACCAAAGCAGCTCTAGGAACCTCTATCATAGTACCCACCTTATAGCTCAGTGAGATACCCATCTCCAAGAAAACATTCTTGGCAACGCTATGAACTAAGCTCACCTGATGACTTAACTCCTGTACGCATAAGATGATGAAATTGAGAAAGATATGAAACTAGAAATTTTAAATTGACAGAGATGATGAAACTAGATGAAGAATGACATGCCTGAGGTGTTCCAACAAGGGGAATCATTATCTCTGGAAAGACTCTGAAACCTTGATTGCTCATGGTGACTGCAGCCTGAAGTATTGCGCGCACCTGCATTTCTGTCAATTCTGGATATGATATTCCTAGCCTGCCAGAACCAGAATAATTGAGAGAAGGAATGACAAATATCCTAAATATAACTAGAATCCAAGAGAAGTACATCCGATTTGTTATTCTCTAACTGAGAAAATAACTACTCATTGGTCAGAGGAAGAGACACAGACTAAGCAATCAAAAAGGAAGCACCTAGCAAAGCATTTCAACTAGTTATGGAAAAACCACGGCACAATTTGCCATTTCTGTTTTGCAGTTTCATATCAATAGCTTCTCAAAGTAGTAAAGAACAAATGGAAAAGGACCTGCATCCTCTAAATCCAAGCATTGGATTCACTTCAGATAGTTTCTCAATTCTTGAATAAACTTCTTCCACTGTCATGCCTGTTTCTGTTGTTAGTTCACTGACAATCTGTTCTAGGTCACCTTCTGGTAGGAATTCATGAAGTGGAGGATCTAATAGACGGATTGTTACAGGAAGACCTGAAAAATGAAATGATGGTTATCTTATGAAAATAGAAATGAAGCACCTACACGATTTAGTCAGTCATCTTACTCGTCATGTTAAAATATTTCATTCCTCTAGTAATCTTAAGATTTTTGAAGCGGATATTAGGAAACACAATATCAGTTCCCAAAGACAATAATACCTTCCATTGCACGGAATATCCCCTCAAAATCAGATCGTTGGTAAGGCAAGAGCAACTCAAGGGCTTCCTTCCGCTGTTCAGGAGTTACTGCCATGATCATCTTTCTCACTGTCTTTATTCTCTCATCAGAGGCAAAGAACTGAGACACAGAGCATAAAGAGTTTCAGAACTCCAGGTAAAAACTAGCAATAAGTACTTAAATTTTTCTATCAAAAGGATTTAGAACTTAATTGTTAAACTAAGAACGTAGCACAAGCATTTAGCTCTATAGTGACCTGGACATTGAAGGAGCAGTTATAAGAACTCTTTGGAAAGAAATGCTACTTGAATCAATTTTTTCTAGCTTACAAGCTTTATGACTATCATTTAGCTTTCTGTGGTAAGAAATAATAAATAACTTAAATAAAGGAAAAAAGATAGATGAGAGGGAGGTTTACCATGTGTTCTGTCCGGCATAGTCCAATTCCTTGAGCACCATTGTTCCGGGCAATTAGTGCATCTTCAGGTGTATCCGCATTTGCCATCACCTACCAAATCCATATCAAAATCAAGTGATTAATACTGAAATAGTTCAGCAATTGGCCGTTCGCATGCATGGCCTATGTAGCTAAATTTTTGTAGCACCTTAATGCGTCTTATTTCATCTGCCCAAGACATGAAGATCTCAAGATCACCAGTCATAACAGGAGGAGAGAGTGGCTGTTTACCCAGGATTACTTCACCTGTAGACCCGTTTAACGAAATCCATTCACCTTCATTTATTACTTTATCTCCAACTATCAGAACCTGCATTATGATAAAAAGGTTAATAAAACTTTTATAGGATCTGATCTGCTTTAATGACAATAGTATTGCTTTATTAGGTATACCTTTTCAGCATCATTTACACGTATGTCCGCACAGCCAGAAACACAACATTTTCCCCAGCCACGGGCTACAACAGCTGCATGAGATGTCATTCCACCTCTTGCTGTCAAGATCCCAGAAGCAGCATGCATTCCTCCAATGTCCTCTGGGCTTGTTTCAGTCCTCACCTGAAATGAGAAGTCATGGATACAAATTACACACAATTTGAAAGGAAACCGTGCACATAATCCTATTAAATGGAAAATATTTTGCACCATCCAGATTATAATATCATTAGGAAACTGAGGGAAAATGGTGCATACCAAGATGACACTTTTTCCTTGAGAATGCCATTCTTCTGCATCATCAGCACTAAAAACTACCTGTCCTACTGCAGCTCCAGGAGATGCAGGCAGGCCTTTGGCAATCACTTTATCTTTGTAAGCATTTGGATTCTCAAACTAGAAGATGAATACATACAGCAGAGTAAGGAGAACAATTCATCTCCATGATAAGCATATAACTCAAAAATGACATCAATACAGTGACTATTCTAGGAATGAAAAATGCCAATTGCTCTAAAGTTTGAATTCTCTTCCTGACCTAATCTTCCATAAAAGAACTAAATTTTCTTGATCCTTAATTATGTCAACCAAAGTGGAGTAAAACTCTTACAATACTACTACGTTATCATAATAATTTTGGTAAGCTTCATTAACATGTATACCTGTGGATGAAGATGCTGGTCAAGATGCTGCGGCTCCACCATTTTAATTGCAGATCTAGGGTCAACGAGACCTTCATTCACCATGTCAACTGCAATCTTTACTGCACCTTTTCCTGTACGCTTGCCTGATCGACATTGTAACATCCAGAGCCTGTTTTCTTGAACAGTGAATTCAATATCCTGAGAGTAGAAAAACAAGGGCAGCAAGAACAATGTTAATATGGTTGTTTAAGCTTACAATACACAAGCATTATTCCCATGTGGAGTTATTCCTTTCAAGAAGGGGAAAAAAAAATAATAAAAATTGATTAGGCTTTAACAACTGTCAGAAAAATCCAACATCAGGAATAGTAGTGACTTGTAAAACATAAATTTCTATGGAATCAAAATTTACCATCATATCCTTGTAGTGAGTTTCTAGAATTTCACAATTCTCCACAAGTTCCCTATAAGGTTCAGGCATGCAACTTTTCATGGTATCCAAGTCTTCAGGAGTTCTAATTCCAGCGACAACATCCTCTCCCTGTATAAAGCTATTTAATAGTTTATTGATGAAAATTTCATTGAGAATTAAAAAGAGTGGAAATAGAAGGACCTGAGCATTCACTAAAAACTCCCCGTACAGCTTCTTCTCACCAGTGCTAGGATTCCTGGTGAAAAGCACACCTGTTCCAGATGTGTTGCCCATGTTCCCAAACACCATAGCTTGAATATTAACAGCTGTTCCCTTCAAGCCAGTTATCTGATTGATGCTCCTGTATTTTATAGCCCTCGGACTGTCCCATGAATCAAAAACCGCCTTTACTGCCAACTCTAACTGCTTCCTTGGATCTGTTTATTTGCAAGAGAAACAAACTTTAACATTACATAACTATTGTAGAAAGTTTCGACGAAAAATAATCAACTAGACGAAACCAAGAAGAACAAATAATGAAAATACTGATTACACCTGAAGGGAAATGTTCTCCCTTAGCTTCAATATACACATTCTTGTATAGTTTGACCAACTCCTTAAGATCAGAAGCAGATAGTTCTGTGTCCAGCCTGACACCTTTTGTGTACTTCAACTTCTCTAACTTCCCCTCAAACAATGAATGTGGAATTCCCATAACCTTCATTTATAGAAGTACAAGCAGATAAAAGATAAGTTCGCTTATATTTGTTTTTGCTACATGAAGTATCCAGAAAATTCTCATATTATTGCTATATTTTCCTCTAAGGAATCCAAAAATCAAAGATAATTAGATATGATGATAGATTCAACCATAACATGGGGCAACGATTATGCCATTGCAGTTGATAACTTTAGAAGGTCAAGCAATTAATAGACACTCACCACATCACCAAACATGTCCAGGAATCTTCTGTATGAGTCATATGCAAAACGTTCACCGCTTTTTGCAGCCAGACCATCTACCACATCATCATTGAGTCCAAGATTCAGGACTGTGTCCATCATGCCTGGCATGGAAATCTAACGGAAAGAGTTCAAACCACAATCAACGGTTAAGGAGGGTCATACCAGAAAACCTTAAAACTAACTACACTCAGCCAAAATGATGCAACGGCTATTTACAATCTCAAGTTGAGAGACATGACCCAAAAATTTAATGAACCATGCAATTCAAAACATATTGTTTTATTCCCACAATACTGCTACCTAGTGCAGCAGTAATAAAGTAATCGATCATATCCATGAAAAATGTAGCTAAAAAGTTGGAATCAGGTTGTCAGTCATACATGGAAATTTCAGAGAAACTTACCGCTGCACCTGATCTGACAGATAGGAGAAGAGGCTTGGAAGGGTCCCCCAGTAAAGCTCCCATGTCCTCCTCCACAATCTCTAAACCTTCCATGATTTCCTCCCACAATCCTTGCGGCAAATTCTTCCCATTCTGCTGATATTCTTGGCACGCCTCTGTTGAGATAGTTAGCCCAGGAGGAACAGATAATCCAATGCTAGCCATTTCAGCAAGATTCGCCCCCTTTCCCCCCAACTATCATCAACACCCATAAAATAATAAACAAATCAAGCAAAACTCATCACTGAAAATTCTACAGATTTCACACAACTTCTCCTCCACTTGTTTGAGATTTTTTTTTTCTCCATGAGAAAATTGGCACTCCCAGAATGTAAAAGGCCGAAGAAGGAGGATAAAAATTATCTCAAAACATACAAATGGCTTACCAGAGTCTTCATCCCCTTGTTGCCCTCACTCCTCCCTTTGCCAAAAGTAAATACTCTCTGTTCCAGAAAGGAAAGAAATCAAAAATCAAAAATCACGAGTAAAATTGGGATTCAAGAAGAGAAAAATCTTCTCTTTGTCAAATAAAGGTAAGGATGTTTCAGCAATAACAAGCTCTGTTATCTAATTTCCATTAACCCGCATAAACAGGAAAGTTGCAAGACAGTGCTTCATTTCCATGCAAGAAAGCCCAAGAAACACTAACATAAAAAAAACTTTTTACCTTCATGTTGCTCCTATACAAATGGGGAAGAACACAAACTAAAGTTATTATTATGCTTCCAGTGAAGAAAATGAAGAAAGAGTGTATGGTTTCAGCAGAAAAAAAAAGCTAATTAGGTCTTGATATCCTAAGATGGTGAGATGAACTTATCAGAAGCATGCACATATATAACCCAGACCGATGGCAATGCCAAAGGCTCCATGTCAATGACTCATGCATGCGTCAGCATTCCATCAATTTCATTGCATGTCTTTGGTCACTTTCTGCCTAATATGCACAAAAAAATGCTGCAGTTTCTAACTCATCTCATTTCTTTCTTAATATGCATAAATTCGATTAAAATAACTCATAATATGAGATGAAAAGTATATAAACAAACACAATTAAAACTTATAAATTTATATTTCAACTTTCAAAAAAAAAAAATCATTTCTAACATGTCTAAATTAAGTCTTGATGACAAATTATATTCAACTAATTAAAAAGATAAAAAAATTTAAAAAATATCTCCAAATATCTTTCTTGAGTTTTTGTCTAAAATGACCCTTTTAAAAAACTGTGTTTAATCTTATTTGAAATATACATTCTTAATTGATCTGAGACCACTTATTTATATATATATATATATATATATATATATATATATATATATATATATTAATTTGTCTGTATTATTAAAATATAATTTTAATTTGTCAAAAAAACTTAATTTGTTGATAGTAACTTCATTTATTATTTAAAAAATTATTAGTTTAAGATTTAAAATAAAAATTTTGAAACATTTTAACCGTATATGTTTGGAACTCATAATTTCTTAGATATCTCGAGCACATAATATTCTTAAATTTTAATAAAAACTACTAAAATTGAATTAAGCATTCTTTTCGAATTAAAATTATATTTTAATACATACACAATATATATATATATATATATATATGAATAACTTTATCCTATTCGATTAAATATATAATTATTTATTTAGATTTTGTTTCAACCATAGAGTTATAAGAGTAGAAATTTTAAGAAATTTATAAATTTAGTACATATCTTTTTAAATAAGGATTTTTTTTTTTTTTCTTTTATGTCCATAAGATGAGAAATTTTTGTTAATAAATTCGTTTCATGATAACATGAGGTTAATACCTTTTTGAAATTTTAATTCAAGAAAACAAAAAAGGTTTAGCATAGCAGGTGAAACATGAGAAATTTACCTTCTTATCAGTTGCTGCCGGGTCTGATACTGGAGTAAGTACAGCACGCGATGGCAGGGAAGCTTCTTGCTTTTTAGCCTTTTGATTTGATCCTAACCCATTTGTCAACATACCGGAATCTTGGCACCTTGTGATCCCACCACATGCTCTTCGGCACCGGCTCCGGCTGAAATAACCCGGAGAATAATACTTGCTAGTTCTAAGAAGATCAATCTGATTGCCCCAAAATTTCGCTTCCATTGTTCCTCTTCTTCTTCTGCTATTTACATGGGCTGTTGTAGACCTTGTGAACATCGCTTTTACAGTACTTGAAGTTGAAGCCATCTTCTATATACTTACTTCCCTGCAGAATTATTCAAGATCATCAGCAAATTTCAAAAAATTATAAATTTAAAAAAAAAAAAATTTGGGGAACGATCGAGAAGAATAGCAGACCTGCAGGTAAGATGGAGAAGAAAACAGTATTGGATATCGGATTTCTCTGATTTGCAATTCACATAATAAGTTTGGAAAGAAAATGGCGGTTCGAGTTTTTGGATTTTTTCTGTGATTTTTTTCTTCTTTTGTGCATCAGAAAACCAATACTATTATGTGTGGTTGAAATACTAATTATGGCGCTAAGTCTTGTGGAGATGATAAACTAAATTTTGAAATGCGGATAATGTCTTACATACCATTAAGATTTGAAATTTTGTGATCTTCCTAAAATGCCCTTTGCATTTTTTTTAATATTTAATCTTTTTTAATATATTCGAACTCATATCTTTTATGTAATTACATACCACCATTTTGTGATTTAATTATCTATTTAAAAAAAAAAAAAAAAAAAAAAATTGGTTCAACCCCTGTTATTATTCAACTTGGTTCAATTGATTTTTTTTTTTTACCTAATTAAATATGAATAAAGTATCATTTATTATTTGAATTTACTTGGGTATGAATGTTTAGTATTTTTGAGAAATCCTAACTTATAATGTGTCTCGAATTCATGACCTCCAAGTCATAAATTATGTAAAAATATGCATCTCTATCAATGATGATGTCATATCAATACAAAAAAGCTTTTGACCAATCAAATGTACTTCTTGGTCACTCCATTTATAAATAAAATACTAAAAAGAGTATTTGAGAGTTAGATCATATTGAGAAGAAAATAAATTCTTACAATCCTTTTGGAATCGTCCATAGTTTAAGAAGCAACAAATTAAATTATTTGACAGATCGAGATCAAAGCCATGGTCTCCGAACCCTCAAATTCATAACAAAAAAAATTAATAGAAATATACAAAAATTAAAATTCAACATCAAATATATAAAAATATATATTATTATTTTGTCAACATATATTTTCATTCAATTATTATTAATTATTATTAACATATATTATGATTGAATTTATTGTTTACATATGATTTGATTAATTATTTATTTATATATTTGTCTCGATTAAGAATGCTCTTTTTTTTTAATATATATATATATTAAATTATAAGACGCATTTCCGAAATGATGAGTGGTAATTTTGTAAATTCAAATTAGACGTTTCTCTACATAAAACTAGATTATGTAACACCAAGATTGATTTAAAACAAATTCTTATCAATTTTAATTTATTAAAATTACCTGACACTAAGGAGGGGGGTGGGGGAAATAAAATAATGTACAAGTGAAGAAAATCATGTTAGGATAAACATGGCAAATTGATAGTCCCAAACTATAGATGTTTGGTGACATTGATCCCCAAACTATTTTTTTAATGAGATTGGTCCCTGAACTATAAAAAAATTGTGACATTAGTCATTCCGTTAAAAATTCTGTTAAATCACCGTGAAGTTTAAAAATAAAATAAAAAATAAAAAATTTAAAGGCATTTATGTCATTACACTATTTAAATATAATTGATAATATATAATATATTAATTGATGCAGAGAAGAAGTTAATGGCAGATTCGATGGCAAGAGGACTTGGAACAGTTGGTCCTTGTGCTCTTCCTCCTCCATTTGATGCTTTGACACTGTCGAAATTTCTTAGAAGAAAGGCGAATTCGATGAGAAATGTAGAATTACTGGAGCAGAAGTACTAGGAACATTATCCTATAATGTATAATATATATATATATATATATATATATATATTATATTTATTAATTATATTTAGATAGTGTAATGACATAAATGTCCTTAAATTTTTTTTTAAACTTAACAGTGATTTAAAATGACCAATATTACAATTTTTTATAGTTCGAAAACCAATCTCACCAAAAAAATAGTTTAGGGACCAATATCACAAAACGTCTATAATTTGGGACTATTTATGCCAATTTGCCAGATAGACATTGGAATGGGCATTTTGGCACACATATCAAGGACAGGAATCGAAGATAAAACATGGAGCAGTTTGGTTAACACTTGCAGATTCCTCTTTCAACTTATTTAAATTCTTGACAAGGATGCACAATCATAGTTTTTTTTTTTTTTTTTTAATACACGGTGAGGGGGACTTGGTGTCAAACCCACAAAGTGGGGGTTGGGGAAGTGGGCTCTTGTCACTGCACCACACAACCTCGACTTCACAATCATAGTTGATATTTTTTTTTTTTTAAGTGGAATATCATCAATAAAATAAAATATTTTAAATATAAATAAATAATCATTATTCATAATAATAAGAATATACATTTAATCTTTAAAAAAAAAATGTAGAGATAAAATAATTAATGTAAAAAAAAATTAGGTGAAGAAAATAAAACTAAATACATAAACAATAGATTAAACAACAAGAAATCATCTTTATCTATATTTTCAATATTTTGCTCAGCAATCACCGATTTTCATCTGCAAGAATAGCTCAAATTCATCTTCTTCTCCTAGTTGCAACAAATTAATCGATCTTAGATGTATAAACAATCTCATAAAAAGTTTATCTTGTTTCTAAATTATACTTGTTAAAATATAATATGTCCAACTCTAAAATACGACCTAATCAAATATTTTACAAGTACACATCTTACTCTTTATACTTTGTATTTCAATGTTAAATCCACTCATATTAGCTTGGTTGATTAAAGTATTATGATACTATCTCTAAGCGTCATATAAAAATTAATATGAGATTTTTATCAAGTAAAAATTAGACTTTATAAGCGATCCAAAAAAATCTTAAATTCAAAATCTTATATATATATATAAGTAATTGGTGAAGAAAGTTTTTTCACAATGCGACTCGATTTGTATTAGTGGAGACTTAAAATGGGTACTACTATTGGAGGTTAAACAAAATAAATAAATAAAGAGTTGAGGGTATTTTAGGTATTCTGTTTGCAAATTTAAGATGGACCAATACTAATCCCATACGAAAAACACACATATTTGAATCAAAAAGTGCCTATGGCGGGACCCTTTTTCCCCAGCAAAGAATATACTTCATTTCCAAGAGATTCATACCACTTGGGTCATTTTTGGACACACAATAATAATAATAATTTTTGTAGTTGCTATCTTATCTACATCTCCGTTCAATACTTACCGTTTTATTTATTTTAATTTCTTCTTCTTCCATCCTTTGAAAAAATAACAAATTTTAGTACCACAATTAATTTTATATATATTATTCCACTGAATTATGAGAACCAATTTGGGATTGGCGAAAGTGATGTGATAAAATCAGATCCCAATAAAATCAAATCAAATCGTTTTCCTTTGTTATTTTTATTTTTTTTTTTTTAATTAAAAGAAAAATTTTAATTATTTTCCGAACTTATGGAGAAAGAAAAATGTAGAATTGATACGTTTGCAAAAATATCAAGATGAAATTAAATTTTTGTATCTGCAAATTTATTCGTATTAATTAATTTAAATCCTTACATTCTTTGCTTTTCTACTAAAGTTTCATTATTTTTATTATTATTTTTAATCAGTCTATTATAGAGTTAGTAAGTAAAAGGTTTAGAGTTAACAGACTTTTAACAATAAGAGTTAAGAAGGTAAATGGGAAATATAAATAAATAAATTACTAGATTTTAGAAAAAAAAAAAAAAAAAAAAAAAAATGTGTCAATTCTTTTTTTTTAGTTTTTCTCCTATCATTGGATTCCAAGAAAAAAGGTGGTATAAAAAATAAAAAAAGAAAAAATGAAAAACACTTACTTTACATTTCCTGGGAACCGATTGCCAATAATTACTTAATTAATTTTACCTCTAGGAAAGAGAAGAATTAAAAGAAGAAGAAAATGGGAAAGTCAATCTTTGGGCATTAAATTTGGGTTTGTACTGACAATATTGAGGCTTATAATTTGGTTTGAATATTTAGATTTGGGCTTCAGTATAAAATGTTTGGGCTAAAACTTTTTGAGCATATGATTTTGATTTTCGACTTAATATTTATTGTATTTCTTTGGGCAATATTGTGTTAAATATTTGGACAAGAGATTTTTTTCTTAGGCTAAATATTTGGGCTTATGATTTGGTTAGTATATTTAGGCTGAAATATATTTGGGCTTTATATTAGAATGGGAGTTGAAAATAATTGATTCAGATTTTGTAGTAACCTTCCTCTTGGGCTTTTCATAAGATTTGGTCTTGTTAGGCTGAATTTTGGGATTAAGATTAGCGGAAAAATCATTTAACTGTATTAACTTTTAGTGGAAGACTTTTATATTTGAAGTGTAGTAACCTTCATATATTATATTTCCTCCCCTCTGTTTAAAAAAAAAAAAAAACTGTATCCTTCCTCTGTAGCGGAAAAATCATTTAACTGTTATTAACTTTTTTAGTGGAAGACTTTTATATTTGAAGTTTAGTAACCTTTAATATATTATATTTCCTCCCATCTGTACATCAATGTTTCAATTAAATGCAGAAAAATCAAATAAAATAAAAAAAACAGTTTAAAAAATAAAATAAAATAAAAACAACCTTCAAATTAACCCAACCACTTTGAGAAGTTCTCAAAATCTGTGTAATCACTGGAGGAAATCATCGTCTTGTACCAAGATTTTCCAGCAGATTTCATAGCAGATGCCTCCTCCTAAAATAGTAATAGAAAAGCTGTCACGACAATATATATATATATATATATACAAAATTAAATGAGATAAACGTGCGAAAAAGAAAAATTAAATGAGATTGGTGTTCTCTTCTTTGCAAGTTTCTCGTTCTTGGACTTGACACGCTGGGCTTCTGCCAATAGAGCCATCCTTCTGGCAGTCTTTGCGTAGGGGTTTAACTTCAGGAGGACATTGAGGTTCTTCAATGGGTTCTTTAATGGTAAATTCTTAACCTCCTCCTTCTTGGTACGGCTCAACACCGATTGAACTTCATCTGAATTGATAATTCTACCCAAATCAGCATTAAACATCTTTGACCTGGGCAAAACATAACCTTTCTTCTTCTTGGAAGGCTCAGTAAATGAACCATAAATCTCATCGAGCTTCTCAAAGGCAGATTGAATTCGTCCAAATGATAAACCTACCAAGATGACCACCTGGAGCCAATTTAAGTAGATTCAGACGAACCACATGGGCCACCTCTACACCTGGAATATTCCTGAAGGCCTTAACGAGTTTAGCACCCTCGTCGGTACCATACACGACTAGAGGTCCCTTCCTGGAAATATATCTACGATTACGCATCTTACCCTTACCAGGACGAATACCTTGGCTATCCTTGGCCTTCTCAGCATCGAGAAAATTAAGCACCGATTTGCTTCAAAGCCTTGAGGGCATTCTTGGTTTTCTCGATACCCTCAGCAGAATCCGAAACGACACAGGGTAGCTCCGGCACTTATTCGATACGGTGGCCTCTGTCCATCACGAGAGCAGGAACAGCAGAGGCAGCAATGGCTGAGACAACAGCTTACCTCTTCTCATTGACCAGGATCTTCCGGTGCCAACCGCGCCAGATCTTGGTAGGAGCAAAAATCCACCACGACACATGTTAGTGAAGGCACCCTGACCGGCACGGTGGGTACCACCACCAGGAACAGGGGGGATACGCGAGACGGCACGTCCAGTACCCCAAGACTCAGCAGAGGTCTGGTGGCAGGCCTTCTTAGAAACAGCGTAGGTTGACGGGCGTTCTTCGAAATGTTGGAGTGAACGTAGTTAACAATGTCAGGTCGAATTGCCGACCTCATGACATCAGGTAGAGGAAGAGAGGTGGTAGTGGCCATGTCATTCTCCAGAACCTGGACGGAGACGAGGGGGCTAGCGGCAGACGCCATGTCGTAAGTTTCGGGGGAGGGGAGTAAAAATTTATAAATAAATTATTAAAAAAAAAAGAGATTTAATAAAAAATTAATAAGGTCTATTAAAATTTTAAAAAAATATATAATAAGATATAATAAGTAAATTAAATTCATAAATAAGATTAAGTATGTAGAAGATATATATTTATTTAATATTTATTTTAAAAAGAATTAAAAAAATGAAAAGTTTTACTTAAAAAATTAAAAATCTTTTAATAAATAAAATAACTTGAAAGTTTATATAAAGATAAAAATTAATAAAATTTTAAGAATATTATTTATTATAAATATAGAATTAATTATAACTATTTTTTATCTATTTTGTTCATTGATATTAAATTTAATAAATATATATATATATAAAATTAAGCAAATTTAAATAAATACATAAATATTATTATTCTATTTAATAAATATATGTAATTTGTTAATATACTTTCAAATTATTAATATATATATATATATATATATATATATAAAAACATTTATTTATTTTAAAAACTTTAATTTTAACATAAATTTAAAAAAAAAAAATTATCATCCTAATTTTTACCTACCACTTATTGTTTTTTAAAATATAATTTAAAATCTTCATTATATTTTGCCTCCACTTCCTCCAACTTCTTCTTAAGCTTTCAACCCTTCAGCCTCTGTACTTAATTTTTCTTTTTCCACAGATAAGTTTTCAATTTCAGTTTTCAACTTTTGATTTTCTGTCTTCAAAATCTGACGCAAGCCACGATCTTTAGACAGATATTCTCCAACGCTTGTGTCCGCAAAATCATCTCTGCTTCTGCCCACCATGCGTGTATATATATATGTTACAACATATACTTCACTATTTCATTACTATTTTACAAAACAAATCTTAAGTTTTAATCACATATCTCACACTTCCTTTTCGCCCATGTTGAGCTAAATGTAGAAAAATCTTGCGTCGTCCATGAGACGCTTTCTGCAGAAGGAACGCTGGCTATAAGATATTCAATCTACTATCGGCCGGAAGATAACTTTGTCGCTTCGATAATGTCCCAATTTGGAATAAATTTTGCATCCTTATCAGTCATCGGATGCACCTCAGCGATGGCTTTTCCCTTCTTCTTGGGTTGCCTCCACTACAAGAAAAACTGGCATTTGCGACCAATTTTTGCGACGGCCTCAAATCCGTCGCAAATTGCGACCAAATTTAACGGCGCCTTGGCCGCCAAAATGCGACTTTTTTTGCGGGTTTTTAACGCAAAAATGCAAATTCAGCAAATTTCCCTTGGCCGTCGCGAATTGCGACTAATTTTTGCGGCGGTCAAACGCAAATTTGCGACCAAATTTTTGCGGCGGGTACAAATCCGTCGCAAATTGCTGCGAATTTTTGTTGCGCCACATGTCCGTCGGAAATGCGACCAATTTTTGCTTCGGCCACAAATCCGTCGCAAATTGCAACCAATTTTTGCGACGGCCAAATGTCCGTCGCAAATTGCGACCAATGTTTGCGACGGCCACAAATCCGTCGCAAATTGCGACCAATTTTTGCGACGGCCACAAAACCTGCGAAAATTGCAACCAATTTTTGGTGGGAAAATTTTTGGCAAATTTTGAACATTTTGTATTTGTTTGAAATTTTGAGGGATAATGACCAAGAGAAAATTTTAATATGTAGCATTATTGTAATATTAACTTAATATATATAAGAATAAATGAAATGGACAAAATCTTACTTAGCAGGTATTCCACTTACAACAATCTAGAGAAATAATCTTCATTAGTATTAACACATTATCTAAAAATTACCATATGCACTTAGCATCATCTTTATTATATGAAAAAATATATATCGAATTGACTTTGAGTATATCATATCACATTCAACTAAACATAATTTGTCCGAGCCCAACATTAACCAACGGATGTTCGAGACTCTAAATATATCTCTCATACATATGATATAACACTTAACTCTAATAGTTCGGATATCCACTCATACCAATTGTTATAGGTCAACTAACATCCATAATCAATTAGTTATTAACTTTTGAGTATTTATATATATTAATTTAAAAGAATAGGAAATATATATATATATATATATATATATATATATATATATATTATATATATATATTTATATTTGGAACTTGTAATTGTGTTTGTCTATATATAAAACTTTAGTTTGGTAGACATAAACACTAACAAACGTGAGATTGTCTTCTTCATTCCAAATTCAAAATATAATTTTATTAACAAGTAATAAGTTATGGATTGTTTAATTTGATTATTGATATCATTAGTGAAAAAGATAGGATCTAAATATTTGATATATTTTATTAGCAAAGATAATATAGTTTATATTTTGATATTCTAATAATATAACAAAGATAATATAATTTTAAAATGAGGTTTATAAAAAATATTTTGAAAAATCTTGATTCTATATATACAATTCATATATATATAGGTATAAATAATCTGCAAGTTTTCAACAATTAATTAAAAATTAAAATATAGTATTACTTTGACAATTAGAAGATATACATTGTTTTCTAATATGTAAAAATAATTTAGTATGCATATATATATATATATAATAGATCGTATTTCACTTTCTTAACGTCTAAATTAAATTTTTAAAATCGCGACAAAATCTACATAGAGATTCTATATGTATAATTTTTCTAAATTTTATAAAGTATGTTACCATCACAACAATTCTTTTAATTCTTCAATTTTTGTAAAATAATGGTATGTTACAACTCCCACGTGTTTAGAATTTTCATAACAAAAGATTTGAAATGTATTATTTATTTATTATTTACAAATGTATTTGCTAAATTATATTTAAAATTATAAAATATTATTAAATTTATATAATTATCTTTTATTAAATGATTAAAAATATAACTTTCCTTCTCTCCTTTCTTTTTCCCCACACCCGCTGCCCTTTATTCCCCTTCTTCCCTTCTTCTTCTTCTAGGGTTAGCCTTTCTATCTCCCCACACCCGCCGCCCCTTCTTCTTCTTCTTCTTCTAGGGTTAGTTTCTCTATCCCATCATCAAATCTTGAGGTTAATTTCTTGTTCCCGCAGTCGGCTTAATCTTGAGGTTAAAAAATACACAGAGGAATATGGAGCAGTAGAGATATGGATGAATGAGAGTGTTCGAAGGGCTTGTGCAAGTAGCTGTGCTAATTTCATTTATGGATTTCTAGAGGTATTTGCTCAATTTGCCTAAAAAATTGCAGTTATAATAACATTATCTTGTCAAAGAAAATAAGACATCAAATGCATTTCTATGCTTTGCAATATGGATCCAGAGTTCTGGAAAGAAAAAAGGTGAATATTGGCTCATATGGCGCTATGAAGGGGAGGCTACACTTGCAGATTTGTTGCAGAGTAAAGAGTTCCCTTACAATGTTAGTACCCACATTTATTTTTTCACTATTTTATACCTCAAGTAATGTTTATATTGCTGGAATTGTTACAAAATTCGAAACTTAGTTTATATTTGTTGGAATAAGCATTTTATACAAACGATTTCTCAATTTTATGTTTAAAATTAGTTGAGTTAATGGCTAATAGGAACTATACTTTCTTTGTGAGGACTAAAGCTGCATACTTTCTTTGGAGCTGCAGCTGATCTAAGAGTAGGCATCAATTACATCCCAAAAGAATTCCTATTAGATCCCAGGTAACCCAGTTATCACTGCTAGAAAAGAATTCATATGCAGTGTACTTCTGTGTGAAAGTATAAATTATTTTGGGGGTTATGTTTATATATATGTTATTTCACCAAAAGATGATTTGATAACCACTTTGGTTAAATGTATTACCTGAAATCATACAACTTTATATGCTTATATTACATTCATGTTACTTATGGTGGCCTGATGTTTGAGCTTGGGAAAGAGGAAAACAAGAAAACAAAAAAGGCTTTTGATCATAAATTAATTGTTTTCTTTTCTAGGTTCAAGGATAATATGAATTAAATGGAAGAATGAATAATTGTACTAAGCACTACTATGACAGAAAATGAGAATTAGTTATGTGATCAGCTGAAAGATGAAGGGTGTATCGGTAGGGATAATCAAGAGATTAAAATCTTCTTAACTCTTCACTGCTGACATTCTTTTGGTTAAAATTTTTGATGCATTATTAGCTGTTGGATTTAGAAAAAACATTTGCTTTGAGATTGATTGGAGAAATTTGTCTTTTGCAAATATAATGATTTGTATTTTATTTTTAATATCCAATGTATACATAAGTTGGCTTCTTATGAAGGCAGTGAAAAAAAAAGGTTATGAAGATATGGCTAAAATTGGAAGGAAGATGAGGCATATTCACTTCTAACATTTTTTTTTGTTGAAAGAAATCTTACTAACATTTATTTTGGCATATTCAAATTTATTGCAGGTCTGAAGAAGCTCAACACAAACAAGAAATTAGTGAAAAAACATGCAAGGAATGACATTATTAGAATTTGTATTATTATAATGTATTGGGATTTTATAAATATTTTATTATTAGAATGAAATTTAAAATGTATTTAGAATGTTTAGTTTATTGAATTTTATATATTATTATTATAATGAAATTTAGAATGTTTTATTATTTGGATTTTATATATATTTTCTTTTGAATATTATTATTTAAGATTTTTATTGTTATATGATTTAATTATATTTAAATAATTTTTTTGGATATATTTATATAAATTTTTAGATATTTAATAAATACTTTTATAAAATTATAAACTAAATAATAATAATATTCCTCAAAAAAAAAATAATAATAATTTTTTAATAAATAATAGCGACCGCTTAAATAGTAACAAATTTAGTCGCAAATTTATCGCTTGCGCGCTATTCGCATTAAATCGGTCGCAAATTGGTCGCTATTTGCGACGCCGCCAATCCGCATTGCGCTATTTGCGACGGCCAATCGTTGGTAATCGGTAGGAAATTGCGGCGGCCATCGATCGCCGAATCGTCGGTCGCAATTTGCGGCGCTTTTTGCCGTCGCAAATCGAGATTTGCGACGGATTTGGCCGTTGCAAATCTTGAAATTTCTGGTAGTGCTCTTCACCTAACTCCAAGTTATAATGATATTGTCCGCTTTGGACATAAGCTCTCAAGGTTTTGTTTTTTTTTGGGACTTTCTCAAAAGGCCTCATTCTAATGGAGTAGATAAAACTCTTTATATACTAGACAACTCTTGTCTAATATTCCAATGTGGGACTTGGGTTGACACACCAACCCCAACAATCCTCCCCTCAAACCAAGGACCACATACCCGTGGGCCTCCCCTCCAACGGAATTCGCTTGCACCTCCGAACCACCACACACTCGTGGCCTCCCTCCGGAACACACCGCAAGACACCACCATCATTGGGCATCAACATTGAGGGCTTGACTTCTCTCACACCGAACATATGCAACCCACTTAACCTTGGCCTCTGATACCACTTGTTAGAAATAATATATAGATTACAAATTTATTCCTTACACAAATTTAAGACCCAATATGTCATATTATCGGAGAATTAATCAACTAATAAGTTTGCTGAAGCGTACCTGAATTAATTTTCAAGATCTAAATCTTTAGTAATCTTGAGGTTCTTGATATTCTTGGAATCCTGTATGAAGAACAAGGGCTATGATCTTCCAAGAGTTCTATCGGAGTCTAGGGTTCCGTTATACTGACGGGATATAGAATAGACAACTCTCAGTAGTTTCTCGGGGACCATAACCAATATAATATATATTATTTCTAGCTAACCCATCACAGTCTATGAATAAGAGTTTCTACATATGTGGGCTCATACCTATTCTTGATGCATATTAACTCAATAAACTTTATTAGATCACTTTAATAGGGCTTAATAAAATATGATAGCCTCAAATGCATAATTGACACATAAGCTCACATGATTTATTAAAATAAATCCAACAATCTCTCACTTGGGCTTAATGTGTCACAAACAATTATGCATCATTAATCTTTATGAGTACTCAATCTTTTGCTATCATTACTATACGCATCATTAACCAATCTGGTCCATCAATCACATTAACATAGGACCAAAGGGGCATTCATAACAAAAAAAAAATGTAACTAAACCCAACAATGATCACATACATCAATGTAACCGAACGACATGGATCAAGTATGGTATGTAGAATGAAAATTACATGCAATGTGATCTCCACATGCCAATTTTCAACTGGTCTCTTTCTTATTCTTTAATGAGATCATACTGAATAGAAATAAAGTGTAAAAATTTACTTAATACTTTAAATATTGCAGTAATAAACACCAAATATGTAATACATGTCTATAGTTATTACACAAACTCCCACTGAAATGATATATCATATCAAAACAGCATATAACACTCATATGAGTACTATACTCATAAAAGACCTTGGGTGGTAAGACTTTAATTAATGGATCCACAACCATAGAGTTTGTCTCAATATATACTATAAACATCAAACCACTCTAATATATATTAGAATATAGCACAACAAAATTATTGTCACAAAATAACTTTAATGGTCTTTAGATATTATCCAAAATTCTCAATTCCTCAATTTAGTGACACCTTAGCTATATTTCATGATTGGATGTCATACAATATGTTATACTTAATTACCATAGTGAAAGAGTTATGAGTGTTTTGCTTAACACTCTCTGAAGAAATTACTCTACTCATAAATAAGATGGATATAGTCGGAACTAAATCTATAACTATTTTGGCATCCTGTGAAATCGGAATCAGAATACCCGATGATCTCCCACCGATTCTATTTCTTGTATGTGAGTGTATAATATCTTGTTCTCTTAAAATATCACATAAACTTTTAAGTGCTTTCAGAATCCATTCAAAGATCTCTTAAATATCTGCCATACACTTTAATAATATATGCAATATCCAAACGCATACAAACTTAAGTATACATAAAACTTCATGTAACTGAAGCATAAGAAATCTTTTAAATCTCTTTAGCATTAAAGAAATCACTTTATTGGGGCATTCATTGAGATACATTTATCTTCCATAGAAACTTGAGATTCAAAGAAATCCCTCTATTGTAGTCTTTAAGTCTTTAGTATACAATAATTGATATCACATTATTGCAGTCTTTAAGTCTTCAGTACATAATAATTGACAAATAAGTCCACATAATTTATTTATTTAATAAATAAATCCAATAATTCTCCCACTTGGACTTCATTTGTCACTAAATAATTATGGAGAATAAATTCTTTAAACATTATACCCCAAATGTATTTTGAAATTGCATATTATATGACCATAAACTCATGCAATTTGAATACTCCCATTGTTTCCAATTTCTCCTATTACCAAAGAAATTAAAATCTATAACAATAAGTGGCTTCTCAATCCGAATAGCACGGTTAAGATTTATGCAATTACGATATATGAAAATATTTCTTTCCAAATCAGTAAATAAAATTTGTACCATTTAGTACAAACCAAAAGTAATATTGGCAGATACTAAAGCAACAAAAACATTAACTGAATAGAAAACAAACATTAAAAATAAAATTAAACTCACAATACTTATCCAAATAAAATTGACCAAGGTAATTCAAAATTGGTAAAACCCATCACAAGATACCTAGCACAACATTGAGATTTAGTCTTTGGATAGAAATGTCAATTTGTAAGTGGTACTCTCAACGTAGTAATCAAATACTGACAATAAGTTCATGTCAAACAATAAGCTTTTCTTTGGTCCGACTAATTATTCACATGGAAGAACAACCCAATAATTGTCAAATATTTATTACCACAGTGTGTCTAAAATCTCTGTCAAATAACAACTTTCCTTTGGGGCAATCATTATCCGCATGAGAAATTATCCACAAATAACTATCCTTATATTTAATGACTAATCAATTTTCACAAAAGGCACTTTGGCGACATCGAATTTCAATCAATTAATCAATATAAAATATAAGTAACCGAATCAAAATTGAATTTAACCAAGGTCCCATAATATTTTCTCAAAGGATATGACTACATGCATGTTCAAATTTCCGCCAAACAATAACTTTCCTTTGAGTCAATTACTATTCGCACGAAACTCAAACACACATGACCAACATTATATTATAAATCAATTAATTTACACAAAAAACTACTTTGGCAGCATTTAAGTTTCAATTAATCAATCTAAAAATATAAGTAACTTAACTGAATTCAAGAATATATATAATATATCACAAAAACAGTCCAAATATATATAATGCATAAAATCATAATATAATGTTGAAATTAATTGAAACATGATATATGTGGGGTCTGCACCCTTATTTTCCCAAAATTTATATATTTCAAAATAAAACTTAAGATTAAAAAAAAACTAAATCAAGATTCATGATTTAAAATTACCATAAAAATAAGAGTTTAAGTATCATGCTATAAAATTAAGATACAAAGGTAAAAAAGATGTCATGCATCATAAATCAAGAATCATGATTTTATGCAAAGCCAAAACATATCAAACTTCAAAATTTCCATAAATTAATAATCAAGTTACCAAAAAAATAAACTTTATTCCTTTAAAAAGGAACCGTAAATGAGTATACATAACCAACCCATAATCTTGATTATTCTAAATCATAGAATAACTAAACATGCACAATAGAATCAAAATCATCAAAGATGATTCCAATAAATTATTTAATATCGTGTTAATGTAACACAATTCTTAATCATGTGCATTACTTTATTCTTTCTCCTTTCTTGAATGTTCATTAAATGATGCAATTAGATTCAACAAATGCAAATCATCAAATCTAGATATAGAGAATTGAAATTAACAAATATGGAATTAACAAAAAAAAGACTAAATTATCTATTCTAAATGAACAAGAATAACCAAATTTGTCCATTACAAAAATAGAAACAAAATTTCATCTAAAGACGGTACCATATTAGTCTCTTTTAAATCCAAATAATTTTCATTCTCAAAGGATACCATAAAACTCCTTATATACTATGTAACTCTTGTCTAATATTTCAATGTGGGACTTGGGTTGACACACCAATCCCAACAATCTTCCCTTCAAACCAAGTAGCTGTTTGCCGCCAATTTTTTTTTTTTTTCTTTTAATAAAGGTCATCGAAGATGATGGCCACCATTAATTCGAAAAAAAAAATCGACATTAAATTGTAACGAAGAGGATGGCCACCATGGACATGGCTACTGAAGTTTAATAAATAAACAATTGTATATATATATAACAAAAAATTGCCGCACATGAAAAAAAATCATAGAAATAACTCACGATATAACTTTATCCTTATACAGCTTAAGAGACAAATTCTTGGTCAAAACTGAATTATTTAATTCTGAATTTTTTAAAAAAAGGAAAGATCTCAAAAAATCAATTTTATAAATTAACTTTATCAAAACTGAATCAAATTGAAAACTAAAAAGTTTTCATTTTTAACCTAAGTAATTTGATTCCTCAATAATTCCTTAAAACCCAACATAAGTAGGCTTTGATACCACTTGTTAGGCCCGTTATTCCTATCAAGTTGGGTTGCCTCATCATTTAACTCCACATTAGTATGATATTGTCCGCTTTGGGCCTAAGCCCTCAAGGTTTTTTTTTTTTTTTTTAACTTTTCCAAAAGGTCTCATTCTAATGGAGTAGATAAAACTCATTATATACTAGGCAACTCTTGTCTAATATTCTAATGTGGGACTTGGGTTGACACACCAACCCAAACAATCCTCCCATCAAACCAAGGACCACATACCCGTGGGCCTCCCCTCCAACGGAATCCGCTTGCACCTCCGGACCACCACACACCCGTGGCCTCCCTCCGGAACACACCGCAAGACACCACCATCGTTGGACATCAACATTGAGGGCTTGACTTCTCCCACACCGAACATATGCAATCCACTTAACTTTGGGCTCTGATACCACTTGTTAGAAATAATATATAAATTAAAAATCTATTCCTTACACAAATCTAAGACTCAATATGTCGGATTATCGGGGAATTAATCAACCAATAAGTTTGCTGAAATGTATCCGAATTAATCTTCAAGATCTAAATCTTTAGTAATTTTGAGGTTCTTGATATTCTTGGAATCCTGTATGAAGAACAAGGGCTATGATCTTCCAAGAGTTCTATCGGAGTCTAGGGTTCCGTTATACTGACGAGATATAGAATAGACAACTCTCGGTAGTCTCTCGGAGACCATAACCAATATAATATATATTATTCCTAGCTAACCCCTCACAGTCTAGGAATAAAGGTTTCTACATATGTGAGCTCATACTTATTCTTGATGCATATTAACCCAATAAACTTTATTATATCACTTTAATAAAATATGATAGCCTCAAATACATAATTGACACATAAACCCACATGATTTATTAAAATAAATCCAACAGAGTTTCTCCTTCTGTTCTTTAGTTTGCGTCCCAATTTGTATTATTAGTATATATATATATATATTCAAAACATTTATTTATTTTAAAAACTTTAATTTTAACATAAATTTTTTAAAAAAATTATAATCCTAATTTTTACCTACCATTTATTGTTTTATAAAATATAATTTAAAATCTTCATTATATTTTTTTTGAAAAAACAAAAAGATATATGTGTGAACAATAAAATTTTCTTTTTGATTATTATTATCTGCAATACCATAAATATCGTATTTGAGTCTATCTTGAATTTGACTCGCAGATAAATACGATTCAAATTTGAATTTAAGGGGGATAAAGATAATATTTTTTTTAAAAAAAAAAAATCGAATTGAGTCAATTTGACTGGTAGATAAATACGAGTTTTTTTTTTTTTTTTTTTTATTTACCTTTTTTTATTTCTTTTTTTTTTTTTTTTTTTTTTTTTGTCGCTTTTTTTTTCTCTCTTTGTTTTTGACTTTTTTTTTTCAAAGACTGAACTTAAAATTTTATGTTCCGAGCTTCCTACGTATCCCTTACCTTTTAGGAATCAAGTCTAACGTAGTTCAATATCATAGATAGTTTATACTCGTACGGAGGAGTCTTCTTTGATATATAGACATTTTATACTCGTGTCAAAGAGTCTTCTTTGATATGTGGATAGTTTATACTCGTACCGAGGAATCTTCTTTATAGACATTTTATGCTCGTATCAAGGAGTCTTGTATCAATATAGACAGTTTTCACTTGTGTCAAGGAGTTTGTCAAGGAGTTTTTGATAATGAGTAGCAATATCAATGTTGATCTGCCCCATTGAGTTTGAAATTTTTGGATTTGAAGGTTGAATCGCCTGTCAATCTTTTCTTACCAACAAACACAATCCTCCTGTTCCATTGATGATATTTGACGAAAAGGGATAGGCGGTAAAGATGGTCCCACTGGGCGTGTCAAATTTGTGAACAATAAAATTTTCTTTCGGATTATTATTATCTGCAAAATATATAATCAAAAATATATATGTCATAAAATAATAATATGTATTTGATATTGGGCTCGAATCTTTGTATTTCTCCGCCGATTCTTTTCGTTGTGGATCCGAGGGCATTTTGGGTTTGTCTCGATCCAATGAATTTTGATTTCTTCCGAGGGGCATTTTGGGCTGGATCTCGGTATGAATTTGAACTTTGAGGGCCTTTGGGCTTGATCTCGATACATCTGTATTTGATTTGATTTCTCCGATGGTCTTTGGATTTGATCTCGGAATGGATATGCTAGAAACTATGGACGATCCCCGAAGGGAATCGTCAGAGTTTCCTTTCTTCTCTGCCACCACTAATTTTACCTCACTTGAATGCTTATCTTGGTCTCTATTTATAAACAAAGAGAGTGACAATCAATGGCTATTAGTTTGTCATGTGTCACTCATCCAAGAGCAAAATCTTTCAATATCTTCAATATTTATTTAAATATATAAATAAAATTTCAGTGTCTACAATATGTAAAATTCTAAAAAATAAAATATTCGTAATTATGAGTTTATTAATTGAAATTTTGATAATTGACATAATCTTTTAAAACTTAAAGAGAAATTAAAATCAAGATATTTTTTTTTACCTTTTAAAAAATAAAAATATAAAAATTAAATTTAAATAAATGTTTAAGTATAAAATATAATTGTAGGTTTTTTTTTTTAAAAAAAACTTTTAAATTGTTTAAAAATATATATATATAGAAAGAGAAATATTGAAGGAAAAAAAAAAATTTTAAAAAATTTTTAAAAATGTAATTCTATATATATATATATATATATATGAGATATAAAAAATAAAGAGGAAGTAAAAAGTTTAAAAAAAATTCAAAATTTATTAAACATAAAAAGACCAAAGAAGTTTAAATAAATTACAATAATGTCATAAGAATTAAAAAAAAAATGGGAAAAAAAAACAACAAAATCTAAAAAGTTCAACAAAATTATAATAGTATGCGATTAGAATTTTGTAATCTTATACATATAAAATATATATTTTTTAAAATTGCTAAGCTAAAAATACAGCCCAGTTTTAACATTATATACCCATATAATTTTTTTCTAAGAAGAGAAAAATTCAATAAACAAGAGTTTTTAAAATATGAACTAGTGAATGTCAAAATGAAAATTGGGCTTAATATTTAGGCAGGATATTTGGGCTTGGCCCAAAATTATTTATTTTTGAAATTTTGAAAGCAGATTTGGTTATGGATTGAAAATTTTTGGGCTTAAGATTTAAAAAAAATATTTAAAAATTGAAATAATTGGTAAGTTTGGATAAATATTTATTTTTTAACGGTTAAATTTTCAAACTTTTTTTTTTTTTATTAGATCTCAAGTTTTTATAAAGTCTTTGCTACAGAAAATTTTAAAAATTTAAAAGTTTTACATTATTTAGTTAATTAAAGAAAAGGTAAAAACATCAATATAAGTGATAAAAATTAAAAAAAAAAAAACCGAAGAAGAAGAGCAGAGGCAACATAGCTCATAATTCATGACCTCATTATACCATACATTCTCTTTTACGCATAATCACACACTTCCGTGGTTGCGCCCTTCTCCTCGCCATTTTCTTGTTCATGCACCGTTGTTCTTCTCTCCAACAGCCTTGCTATCCGTAATCTACTGCTTTTTTTTTTTTCGTACCCTAATTGTCCATCGAAAGGTACATCTCATTTGCATTTCACCTCCATTTTGATAGATCTATTTAATCGATTGATTTATTTCGCATTATATTTCCTATTCGTTATTTTGCACTACTTAGATGTTGATCAACATTTGATTGGCTCAAAATATTTTCTTCTTTCTTTTCTTTGTTTTCTTGACGTTTTTATCATTTTCTTTAAGTAACAAAAAATATAAACCGTTAAACTTTTAAGTTTTTTAACGGAATTCGTCAACAATGGCTTTATTTTACTCTAATAAAAAAATTTGAGACCTTAAAAGTTAAAAAGAATATTTTGGGACTAAACTTGCTAAAACTAAATTTGTTTGGAACCCAAACTCACCAATTATTTTAAAAATTGAATAGAAATTTTGCATTTTTTTTTTCTTGCTTAGGTTTGTTTTTGCCATTTTTCTTTTTTTTTTTTTTTAACTTGCAAGTCCGTGTTTCAACTTTTCTCTCTCTTTTCTTTCACCATGTTTTCTTTATTATAATATTCTTTTATACTTAATTTATACAGTTTTTTTTTTCATATAAATTATATTTTAATAAATGATTATGTAATTTCGTAGTTATATTAAAATTTTAAAATTATATGCAAATGCTACAATATTTAATAAATTTTTTTCAAAATGTGTAACACATCAATGAATATATATTAAAAATAAATTTAATAAATGTGTATATATATATAAAAGGAACAATTATTTTTTTTTGGGTAAATCAAAAGGAACAAATATTATTAAGATGGATACATTAAATATAATGTTGGGTACGAGGGGATCGAGCGGTAGAGGCCATAAGTTTCGAGGGGGGTGGCTTCGAGTTCGAAGGAGACTTATGTTGATGAATTGATAAATTATCAATTTAAAAGAGTGATATAAATTATTTTTTTTAATTCATAAATTGATAAATTAAAAGAGTTTTGTCCAATCCACAATCCATTGTTTTTTTTTTATATATACCCATATAAATATTTTTTTATTCAGAATCATCATTTTGAAAGTTAAAAATAATATACTAGTGTACATATTATAATAGTTATTTTCAAATGATTCATATCGTCAAGTGTATCATTCTAAATTTTAGTCCAATGAAATGATCGGCGACTGCCAATATATCCCGTGAGTAACAAAAATATATTATTTTGGGGTATATCAAAAATATATTCGCTGTCATTCCTGAAACAGGGTAGAGGTTGACCGGCGTTCTTCCAATCCAGAATCCACTGTTTGTTTTTTATATATATATATATACCCATATAAATATTTTTTTATTCAGAATCATCATTTTGAAAGTTAAAAATATTATCCTACATATCCTACACTAATATATGTATATATATATACATATACACTTTAATATAATAATTTAATATTCTTTAAAACTTTTTATAATATTAAAATTATCTATAAGTTTTAAAATTAATAAAAAATTTAATAACTTTAAAAAATTTTAAAATTTATTATCTATTAAACTTAGTAGAAACTTTAGAAAAATTTGTGAATTTAGTCTCAAATAAATTTAATTTTAGCAACATCAGTTCAAAAATATTTTAGGGCTATACATAAGATCAATTTGACAAAAATTGATTAAAAAAAATTTAATGAAAATATATATTGCTAGGGACTTTAAAAGTATTTATGTTTGTCCTTCTTTTAAAAATAACTTTTAAATATAACTATTTTACTAGTCAAATGAATTAGATCTTTAGATGAAAAATAAATTTATTTGTAAAATTTTATCTTTTTTATTAATTTTTACTTTTGAACTTTTCAAAAATATTTATATTTGTTTTTAAATAATAACTCTTAAGTGTAAGTATTTGACTGGTTAAACAAATTATATATTTTGAGGGGTCAAATTATTACACTTAATGACTTCTTCTTTTGTTGTTGTTGTTTTTTATTTTATTTTTTTTTTTAAAAAAACTAATGTACTTTTAAAAGGTTCAAGAGTTGAAATTTGATTTAAAAAATTTAGGGTAAAAACCATATTTTAAGAAAAAAAAGTTATAATTGAATTAATGAAAAGTTATTTTAATTATTGGAGAGATGAAAATATATAAAAAAAATATTAATAAAAATTATTTTTATAAAAGATAACCATTTTAATTATAGTAGCTCATGTTTTTTTTTTTTTTTTTTTTTTTTTTAAATAAACTTTTAGGAGATCCCAAATCATATTTTATACATTTAAAATGTTTTAAGAAAGAACTAAACTTAATAAAAATAAACATATCTTACTCATATTCTATTTTTCAAATTTAATTAAATTTTTTACTAAAAAAATTAATTAATTTTTGTCTTTTCATTTATGAGTTATTCATTTTTGTAAGTATTAAAGTATTGTTTTTTTAATAAAACAATAAAATTTTATCTATTTAATATTTTTCACTTCTATTTAATTTTCATCTATTTTGATTCACTCTTCTTTTTCTTTTCTTTCTTTTTTTTTTTTTGTTTAAGAAAAAAATAATTTATTTAAACTTTTTAAAAGAAATTTTATTTAAAAGTAAATTTATTTAGGACCAAACTCACCAATTATTCTAAAAGGAACAAATATTATTAAGATGGATACATTAAATATATAAAAATTTCATTATTTCTTTAAAATATAGTTTTTTTTGAGAAATTCTTTAAAATATAGTTATAATTTTTTTTTATAAAGTAAAAATATTATTAAATTTATATGCATTCACTTATATTAATTGATTTTAAAATTAATCCATTCTAAATAATTTTCTTTTATAAAAAAAATATTAAATTCAATTTTTTAATTAAATAGACAAGGAGACAAAGTTAAAAGTTTTAAAAATTGGCTAAAATTTAAACAAAAAATCAATTATTATTTGATCCATATTATTAATTATTTAAAAGAAAACCAAACAAATTTATAAAAGTCATAAAATTTGGAATATGAGGTGACAAAGTAAAATACAAAAAAGGTAAAATAGGAAAAACAATTTTAAATAATTAAGAACAATGGTAAAATAACAAGATTAACATTATTTTCATCTAAAAAAATATGTTTATAATAATTTATTTTGTTATTGCATGGAAAGAGAGTATCTTTATAAAGAAAACTTAAGATTACTATTTTTCACTTTAGAAAGGTATACTACTTTGGGAAAAAGTGTCTTTTTTTTTTTCCTCAAAAAATAATAGTTTTTTTTTTTTTTTTCAATTTTATTTCTTTAATTATTTATAGATAAACTAAAACGAGAGTAAAGAAAAAACCTGAGTTCTACACATGTCAATGACAATTTTTTGTGCCTATTTTCAAAAAAAAAAAAAAAAAAAAGAAGAAGAAAGAAGAAATTGACAAGCAGCCAATGAGAACGTATTGAACAGATTGACTTTGCTGGTCTCTTGATTCATCCTCAAATTTTCTGACTAAAAAAACAGAACATTATATATATATATATATATTTAATTAGCATTGAAAACCGAATTCTGATGCGTAGATTCTTAACTGGAAAATGACAAATTATATATATATATATATATATATATATTTTTTAATGAGAATTTCTCTGATGAATGTCTCAGAGACAAGACAAATGAAAAAAAGAAAGAAAAGCCTCATCTTTTTTTGTTGTGTATAACATATAGACTATAGTAATAATAATTTTCTCCACAGAGATCTGAAACAAGCCAAACTCTATTTTCCTCCACTCAACAGGCACCTTACCTTACCCCTATCTATTTGGGAAAAGCCAAGATTCCTTTCTATATCCATAGAAATCATACCTTTATTTATAAGTCATTCAAGAATTTTCAGCCACTTGTTACACTCCTTACTCTTTTTCTCTATTTCTTTCTTTCTGACTTTGTTTTTTATATTAATTCTTTTGGGGTTCTATTGAATCTTGAAAATCCTCACTTTTGAAGCGGTTCTTGAAAGGCATTTCCTGTTGCAGCAGTTTCCAGGTATGATTTCCTTTTTTTTTTTTTTTTTTTAATTTGTACTACAAATGCTGGTGCTGTGATTTGGTACTTTTTGGTCATTTGCTTTGTTGAATGTATTTAAATATAGAAAAGTTTCCATGTTCTTGGATTTTTGCTTGGGGAGTAAAGTGTACATACACATATTCTCTCAAATTGTTGGATGGAGTGCATGAATGTGGTGATTTGTTGTCTCCCCTCTTTCTATTTAGTGGTACTTCTTCTTGTCTTGAGATTCGGAAATGTTAATTGAAATTGCATTTGCTCACTCTATCAATCACCAATTATTGAAAAAGGACAAAACAGAAAAGGATGAAAGCCTCTGAACAATCACTTAAGCATGTGAGTTCTGATGGATTGGTTGGTTGAATTTTCCACCAGATATAGTCCATCTAAGGTTAGGAGAAGTAAATTCAGAAATTTGGAAAAAAAGGTTAAATTAAATCTGATAAATGGTGCTAAAGTTTGACTTTAGTGTATGGATTCATCATTCAACTATAGCCTGGATTTGTGATCAGCTTTATTATCTTGATCAGGGATTGACCAACATACATTGAGGGACTAATGTTAATTCATTTTGTATAGATTTTACCCATAGATTCATCATTGAACAATGGCCTGGATTTATGGTCAACTTTATTATCTTAATCAGGGACGGATCCAAACTTTGTAGTTTACACATACATTGAAGGACTAATTTTACCCATAGAAAAGCTTATTTTTGGAAGTGATAGTCACAGATATGCAACTGTGAATCACTGCTCCACAAATCTTAGCTTGCCCGTGTAGTTATTCTGTTGTTGATCTTGTTGAAGTTGAATGTTAACTGGAGAGAGTTACAAAATGGATTGGAGCCGAGAAGAATGTTCTATATCAGGTTTATGTGGCTTGTTAAACCAGAATCAAGTTGCTTTAGAAATGACTTAAATAAGTTGATCTTCTTCCCCCCTTCCTCGTTCACTTGATTACCATATCATTACCTTTATTTTTTATATGAAATGATAATCCTCTCACTTGGGATTTCTTTGAAAATTTCATCGAGGAATAGAAGATGGCACAAATTCTGGCTCCTTCTGCACAATGGCAGATGAGAATTGCAAAAAGCCCAGTTGATGCCTGTCCACTGACTTCAAAGATGTGGGGCTCTCTTGTGTTGAAACAAAACAAGAAAGTAGCAGTTAAAACTTCTGCTAAATTTAAAGTCTCTGCATTGGCAGAAAACAGCACTGTTAACCGGGTGGAACAACTGCTAAATTTGGATGTAACTCCATACACTGATAAGATTATTGCAGAGTACATTTGGTAAATCACCTCTGTTTCTTATTTGTTTTCATTGTTTACAGTTTGCCATTGTCCTTGAATCCAGTGCTAGACCTTACCCTAAAGTCTTTAAGGGTTAAAATATCTTGGATTCTAATTCTAAATGTTCACTTTCAAATTTTTTCTCTGCCTCTTTATATAGGATTGGAGGATCTGGGATAGACATGCGTAGTAAATCACGGGTACATTTATGTTGATTATCTGTTTCAATCTTTTGTTGGATTCTTCAATCAAGAACAAACTGTGCCTTCATGGTTTTACTTACTGCTTGATGGTGGTGTTTCAGACAATCTCAAAGCCGGTTGAACATCCTTCAGAGCTTCCAAAATGGAATTATGATGGATCAAGTACTGGACAGGCTCCTGGAGAAGACAGTGAAGTCATTCTATAGTAAGAATTGAGTAAATATGTGATATTTTATGTAAAATTTTGCCTCAAAGAGATCATAGTTTGATTTAATTTGCTCTTCAGTCCTCAGGCAATTTTCAAGGACCCATTTCGCGGTGGAAACAACATTTTGGTAAGTTCAAAGAACCAAGTAATTGGTGTTAGTTTTTTGTTTCCATTGGCAAGTTGTAGTTAACTTTTACATTTTTAGAAAGTGATATGAACTTTATTGTGATTTTTTTTCCAAGTAACGTTCTCAAATATCCATGTTTCTAATTGATTTATGTCCTCTGCTGAAGTATGTTGTCTTGGATCACTCAGGTTATATGTGATACTTATACACCAGCTGGTGAGCCCATACCAACAAACAAACGGTACAAGGCTGCTCAGATTTTCAGTGACCCTAAGGTTGTCAGCGAAGTCCCATGGTAACTTTCTCTAACCTAATTTGTGTAAAAGACATCAGTCAAATGGATCTCATGATATGATTCGTTTATGAAACTAAATGGTTCTTTCTTTTGTTGAATGAATCATCCTGAACTAGGTTTGGTATAGAGCAAGAGTACACCTTACTCCAGCAAAATGTCAATTGGCCCTTGGGTTGGCCTGTGGGTGGCTACCCTGGTCCTCAGGTGATGTATATTTTCCTTGCTAGCTATTTTATGTATTCATCTAGAACAAGTAACGTTCAAGAACGCTTTTTTTTTATTATTATTTGTTGATTACAGTAATATAATGAACTTATTGGTTTAAGATCTCTGTTTTATCTCTGAATGTTGTGCTCTTTTGGGACTTTAGGGCCCTTACTACTGTGGTGCTGGAGCAGATAAGTCTTTTGGCCGTGACATATCAGATGCACACTACAAGGCTTGCTTGTATGCTGGAATTAATATTAGTGGTACTAATGGAGAAGTTATGCCTGGCCAGGTTCTTTTTGCTTCCTTCCTATGTAGAGCTCTATATGTATTATAGAATGAATGTAGGCTAATTCTTTTCTATTTCCCTTAATCCTTTTGTCCTTGTTAGCGCTTGTTCTTCAGAGAATTAATTCAACCGTAATTTTGCAGTGGGAATTCCAAGTAGGTCCTAGTGTAGGAATCGAGGCTGGAGATCACATTTGGTGTGCTAGATATCTTCTAGAGGTAATAGATACATGTTTAGAGTTTAAGTTTATAATGCTTCAACACAGAACATGACTTACTCAGAGAATTCTGTAACGTTTTGTGTTTTTTCTTGCTTCTGTAACAGAGAATCACTGAACAAGCAGGAGTTGTTCTGACACTTGATCCTAAGCCGATAGAGGTAAAATGGATCCTAGTTTCTAGTATGCTTTACCTTTAAAGAATCTTGAGTTTCTGAAAATCACATGTGCCCTCTCTACTTTCCAGGGTGACTGGAATGGTGCTGGATGCCACACCAATTACAGGTAACTTTAGATATTTTTCTGATTTTCTAGCTCTTATCCAAAATAAGTGTTGTTTTAGGATTTCTCACTTCGATTAAGAAACCAGATTATGATCTTAAACTTAGTTTCAATCAAAGTTAATCCTTGTTCGTTAGCATTGCTGAAGATATCGAACCAACAATGCATCCAGATGTTTGATGTGGAATAACATCTAACTTACTAATCTCTTAACTCTTTTGATATGATTTACAGTACAAAAAGTATGAGAGAGGATGGAGGATTCGAAAAGATCAAAAAGGCAATCTTGAATCTGTCTCTTCGACACAAAGACCACATAAGTGCTTATGGAGAAGGAAATGAGAGAAGGCTGACAGGAAAGCACGAAACAGCGAGTATTAACACATTTTCTTGGGTATGCTGTTCTAGTTGATATGATATAAACCATTCTATATTAATGTTTCCTTTACTATATGCTAATATTGTTAAGTCAATATACAGGGAGTTGCCAATCGTGGTTGCTCAATCCGTGTTGGGCGTGAAACTGAGCAGAAGGGCAAAGGTATGCAGTTATCTAACCATCATAAACACCTATACACACACACATATATCAATAGAACAGTTGCTATTCAGCTATTTTTAAGATGATCCATAACATGTCAATTTGCTTAAGAAGTTCTTGAGGGAAAACACTGTGCTTAAACCTGCTGCACGAACAGCTAACCGATGTGTTTGTGTTACTAAACCTTGTAATATTATTTTGTTTTGTACTGTTGATAGGTTACTTGGAAGATAGGCGTCCGGCTTCTAACATGGATCCCTATGTGGTGACCTCATTACTTGCCGAAACTACTCTTCTTTGGGAGCCTACCCTTGAGGCAGAAGCTCTTGCTGCCCAGAAACTGGCACTAAAGGTTTAAAAGATTGCTACAATGGACCTCAAAATCATCATATAAGTTTGTTCCTATGGCTGAACCTTTGTTCTTTGTCCTTTTTTTTTTGTTTTTCCCTTCTCTTTATGTCCATTTGGGAAGAGTCTTTGTAAATAAGGAACCTGAGGTTATTAGAATGCTTAAATTTTTTCTGAAAAAAGGTTCCTTTCATTTGACAAATATTTGGATATCCTTTTGAACAGTAATACATTGATGCTTTTCTGGTTTTTCATTCTGTGCTTAGTAGATAGATTTCTTTGAAATACCCTTAGAGCATAGACCAGTGGACTAGATTATACATATATATCATATGTATAATATATATGAGGATTTGATTGGACCTTTTTCTGTGAATTAACAAAATAAAAAGGCCTTTCAAAAGGAATATCAGAGGCTAATTTTACAATCTGTAAAGGGTAAAAGAGATGCTTCTCCTATGCATAAGGCAAACAATGGAGTAAAACTGAGGAATTCTGTGGTTCACTTTTATGAAGATTCTTGAATTTTTTAATGTAGATAAAGAGAACAATTTAGATAATATAATACTTTTTTCTTTAGTAATACAAAGTTTCAGGGCAAAGTATGGAACCATTCAAGCTCATATACATATATGATATATGATATATATATATATATATATATATTTGTCTGAGCACCATAAGGCTGTAACCTGATCTGAAGCTTTTCTAAGAACATGGCTTCTGGAGCAGGGAAATCTGCAGCATTTGGCTTACTGATTCTCAATGTCATACTTTATTTCATTGTCATGGTGATTTCTGCTTGGGCTATAAATCATGCGATTGAAAATACGCATGAATCAGGTACTCTTTTTTTTTTTCTTAAAAAAATTGAAATCATCAACTCGGGGGCGCAAATTAAACTAGTAAGTAAGGTTGCTGGTTCATTCTCATAGTTTTTTAGTTTACCTCTCACAAGAAATCTATCGAACTAGAAACAGAATTAGTGAATATGAATATATAGTTGGGTTGAAAAACTCTTCTAGAATATCTCGTTAAAAAAAAAAAAAAAGTGGGTGGAAAAAACCTTCTAGAATATCTCTGCTATACAAAAATTGATTGATTTATTTATTTATTTTGTTCTGTAACTTGCTGCAGCATCTATTCTTCAAACCCCGGCAAAAATATTTCCAATCTATTTCCCTTTTGGAAATCTAGCAACTGGTTTCCTAGTCATCTATGCATTTTTAGCTGGAATTGTGGGAATAATTACCTCCATTACTGGAATCCACAATGTAGTCCAATGGAATGTTCCCAATCTACATGCAGCTGCTTCTTCTTCTTTGATCACTTGGTCACTTACATTGCTAGCCATGGGGTGAGAAAAAAACCAACCCATCTTCTGATATATATATATATTTCCATTTTTCTTTTCTGGAAAACATTATTAATCATTCGTGCCTGGCCTGACAGGGTTGCATGCAAGGAGATCCATATTGGGTGGACACAGTCTAATCTGGTATATACATATATATATATATTATATACATATATGCACCCTTTGACTAAAGAACTTCCATGAAACAGAGAATTATGTGTTTCTTATAACAGAAATAATGGTTTTTCTCTGTTTGTTTGTTTGTTCAGAGGGCCTTGGAAGTTTTGCTGATAATCTTGAGCGGAACACAACTGCTCTGCACCGGTGCAATCCATGCCGGTGTTAGCGAAGTTGTTGCGCGAGAATCAAGAATATGATCATGATGAACTGGGACAGATAAATAGATCAGAACAAGCATATTCGTGGAGATTTTTTATTTTTTTTCTTGAACTGATTTGGCCTGGCTGAGTGTTGTCTCATATATCTATATATATATATATATATTATTTTTTTTTTTTTTTCTTTTCTGTTTTTGGTTTGATTTTCTTGAGTGTGTAAGAATTCTTTCTAGCAATTCTTAAATGGATATGAAACTATTGTAAATAAATGCAATATCTGAAAATCTGCAGCTGCAATCTGGAAAACAATTGTAAAAATTATGTCATGAATCGAAACAATAAATTTAGATAAAAATGGTTTTAGAAATAATTTTGATCTTTTAATGAAAAAAAAAAGATTAATCAAAAATTAATCACAAAATTAATTACAAATTATTCTTAAGGAAAAAAAGGAAAAAAGGAAAAAAAAGGTTACAACCTGCTATGTTTGTCTTTCTGCTTTCCCTCTCTCATTCAATTCGGCCCCTTTCAACCATCAGCTTTCAGCCATGTCCGCCCAAATTCTTCATATCCAACCAATTTTAACGCTTCCCTCACTCCCTTCCTTCCTTCATACCAGTAGAACCTTAGATTCACCAATTTTCAGACTCAAATTTACACGAAATTCCAGAATCCCAGTTTTGTTGCTTCATCATTATCACCCGAAGTTAAGGCCACCCATTATCAGTTGCAGTGCGAGAAGTGAAGGTGTTGGGAATGCTAAAAACTGGGAAAAGTGGGTTCCCACTAATTTTCTTTCAGCCGAGAAAGTGTTTAAATGGATTTCTGAGGCAACTTCCAGTCCTATTGCACAGTATGTTGCTTCACCAACTACTTTTTTGCACTCTGTGGATCCAAGGATTAAATGGGTAAAGTTTCTTATTATCTTTTTAGACTTGATGAGTTCACTTGGTGTATTTGTCAGAGTTTTGTGCTCTTATTATTGAATAATTCTTCTTTGGGAGCTCTTTTTCTTCTTCCATTCCAAAATCAAGTTTGTTTTAAATTGGGATGATTTATACGGTTTGTTTATGTTTTTGCAGGCATGGCTTGTTGCCCTAGTTGTTTTACCAGCAAGGTCACACATCTATGTGCGCTTTGCTTTAGTTGGTTTTCTAGCATTTCTATCTGTGGCGATGCAGCCTAAACAGGTTTGGATGGTAAGTTTGTTTCTTAGATGTGCTTTAGGAGTTACTTGTTCTCTGCTCCACTTAATCCTTGTGCTAAGAGGAGGTAAATTGTGAAAAAAAAAACACTAATTGGAAGCAACACTATGAAGTTTTTTTTTTTTTTTTTTTTGTTGATTAGGGATTTTAAAAGTTTTCTTAGTCTTTTCTCACTTGCTCTTACTATATATATATATTTTAAAGTAGGTTCACAATTTTCAAATTTTCTCTACCTTAGTATAGAAGTAGGGAAGTTGAGAAAAATATTCGTCAATGTAGCAGAAGAGTCTATCAGAATGAGTACAGGCTATTTTTCTTTTCGCAAAATGGCTAGAAAGTTTTCTTATAACTCCAATCTTGTTATAGGACCAGTTAGGACGAGTGACATTGCTCTCTACAATCTTATTTATCATGGTGGGGTTGGGTACTGATAGTGCTCCCTCCCTTGTTTATTCAAGGACTCCGCCACCCTCAATGATGGGCTTGCCGAATCTTCCAAGATCTTTAGGAGATTATTCATACATCATCATGAAGTTTGGCCCCTTGCAGCTCACAAGAAAGGGCTTGTCAGCAGCTAGTGTTGCAGCTTGTTTGACCTTCACTGTGAGTTAGCTTTACTTTTTTCTTGATATTTGTTTTATGAAAAAATATGGTATTGGGAGGTATTAATTGCTTCTGCTTGATTGTATATCTCATTAGGAATGTTAATGTTTTTAAAAGGATCCATTGTATGATTAAGTTTCCTTGATTTTCTCTTTCCCTCTGCTTCATGTTGGTACTCACACTTGTTAGTTGTTTCCATTCCGTGCTCAATCATATGGAAGTTTAACTTGTTTTGTAATAAAGTTTATAAAACTTCAGAAGCAAGTTAGATTTCAAGTGTTATAATCATAAAGTGTTCGACCAAATAAATTTCAGAAGTAATCTGTGCCATAATAATGTGTTTTACCATGTTACAAGTTATTTTATAACCCTTTCTGTACTGTCTTCTTTGTTCTTGGAAATTTTGAATCTTCTATTTCAATTTGAATGCCTTTAACTTCTTCTATGTGCAGATTCCATATATATATATATATATATATTGTACTATGAGATTACCATTTAATATTTCTCTCTCCTTATTTTGATCTTTGGATAAGAAATGATTTTCATGTATAAGCAACATTAAGTTTTCTATCTGGATTCTTGAAGAAATTCATTATCTGTTTATTATAAGAAAAGTTTCGGGTTTTTTTTCTTTTTAATTTTATTTTTGTTTTATGAATTCTATTAGCTGATCTTGGCCTCTCTTATGTTGAAAGATCTTTCAAAGTGCGAGTCTCTGTCTTACAAGTACAACCCCTGAGCAACTTGCATTTGCTCTTCGGTGGTTTCTTCATCCTTTGGGATTTCTTGGTTTCCCAATAGCAGAAGTCATCCTCACCCTTCTACTGTCTTTGAGGTTTATCAGCCTAGTCTTTGATGAGGTTAGCTTTGTTTCATATGATAAAATAGTTTCTAAACATGCAATTCAATTCAATTTTCTAGCTGCCTAAAGTTTTTCCTCTAAGGACCTCTAATAAAATCTAGCAATTTTCTAATGGATGTTAGCAGGTCCGTAATGTTGCTCTTGGGATTGTATCTCGCAGAATAAATTGGAAGCTCTTGACAACTATGGAGACGATTGATGGTAAATGCACAACATGAACTTCTAGCATTAACAGATCATCAGTGCATTCTTCTTCTTGATTTTTTTTTTTTAAATAAATAATAATAATCTTATATTCTTTTACTTTTCAAAAATTTTAAAATGTTATTCTTATATGCAAATTATCTACTTTAATTCACTGTAACTTAGCTTCTGAATCACATTTTGATTATTCCTTGTCAACTATTTGTTTGTAGTATGATCATTCTATTGTCCAAATGATGATGCTGATTTAGAATATATTTTTCTGTTGGAAATTTTGAGATTTTTTTTTTTTAAAAAAAGAATGAACTGGTGAGTGCACTGGTATTCATCTGAAATGAATAATAGATGTATGTACCTGTTCTACAAGATGTAGATGCATACTGTGGTTTAATACTGAATGTGGTTTCGTTTGTTATTTTCTGCTTTAGATGATTGCCAAACATCTTGACTAAGCATACATTGACACATCCCTTGTTCATTTATGTATTTCTGAGACATATTTCTCATTACTTTTGCAGTGTTCGTCACATATATTAAGAGGATCTTCAGAAATATTTTCAGCCATGCAGACCAGATATCTCAGGTCTGAAATATTTTTAGGAACTGGGGTATTTTCATCTTGCTGATTTCATACTATGTTTGCTTTTAACCAAATCCTATTACTTTGCCTGCAAAAGGTGTTCAACTGTGTAGAGTTTCTGAAAATCTCATTTGAGTGCAATATTTTGCTTAATACTTCAAAGTTACTAACTTCTTGTAGAGACTCCATATCTTTTTTTTTTTAGTTAAATACTTAAAGAGAAAATCAAAGTAATAGAAGTTTCTTATACACTCATAAATGAGAATTCAGGACATAGCTAAAGCTTCTTATGTTGCAGTGCAAAATGTGTATCTATACTTTCCTGTATTTTCAGGCGATGATTGTTCGAGGATTTCGAGGAGACAGCAATTCTCACAAGATTTTCTTGTCAGCTGATACATCTGATTCAATGAACAACTGTTTCTCCTTGCTTTGCCTCCTTGGTGTTACAGGGGCTACAATTTTGTCCAGAAACCTCATTTTCTAACACTCATTGCTGCCTGCATACCTGTTCTTTGTAAGTTGTTGAAGCTTTCTCACATTTTTGTTCAACATTTTAAAACAATTATTGGTTCACTTAGAAAATTTCTGCAAAGTTTCTGATCCTATGATATATTCCTTCCTTTATGGTTTCTTGGTGTTATTTTTGTATATTCTGAGGTTTATGATGTAAAGGAAATATTATTCATTTTGACAGTAGTAAAATATCATCAGAACCTGTTTGGCAACTGCTCATTTTAATTGTAATTTTTAATTATTTAATTACTGCATGAGGTATTAAATATATGTGTGTATATTGAAACTTTATTTAAAAAAAATTTGTTAAAAAAGAATATATATTTGACAACGTAGCAAATGTTTATAATTTTTTTTTTTTTTTAAATTTCAGATTTATGATTAAATTTTTAAATATATCTTTTATAAATTTTATATTTTTATTACTTTGTAATTATCATGATTACTAAACTCTTTAGAATTTTACTATATACTCATTTTACTCTTTAGAATTTTTCGATTATTTTTATCTTTTTCTTTTATACTCAAAACTCTTCCAATATAATATCTAAATACATAAAAAAGACCAAAAGTATAGTAAAATTAATTAAATATTTCTAAAAAATTTTAAAATAAATATAAAATCACATAAGTAAATTTTATTAAAAATTTAATTTTTAAGTACAATAATAACAACATTCTTAAATATTAATTTTATTCTTTAGTGATTTTTGATTAATTTTTCCTTTTATTTCTCTTTTAAAATATTTTTTCAAGACATATCATTAAAATACTTTTAAAGAAATTAAAATAGATTTAGATAACAATGATATTGAAATAAATTTTAATGTTTTATTTAGAAAATTATGTATTTTTTTTTAAAAAAAAAAACAAAGTCGTTTGCGTTCAATTTTAATGGGTTCTTCTTAAAATATTTATTTATTATTTTAATTAATTAAATAATTTATTAAAAATTAATATTATTTTAATTTTTAATTAATAATAAAATTTTATAAAATATAAAAATATTATAAATTAAGCAAATTTAAAAAGTATAAAGTAACATTAGATTTTATGTATAAATAATATTATATGTTAATCTATTAAATTATAAAATTTTAAGGTATTAATTTTTTAATAAAATATATAATTACTTAAAATCATAAATAAATATTTTTTAAAAAAAGATATTTGTTAGTGTTTAACGAGATTTTTCAAGAAAATCCATTAATGTCGAATGAGACTAATGAAACAGACCCATTTGGGAGTTAATTTTTTTAACTCCATATTGTATTTTTCTTTTAACATTTAATTATAAATTGTTGTAATTTTGATTTTTTTAAAAAAAAATATTTTGGCCACTTGTCTTGTGGGTTCAATTTAAAATATTTAGGAGTCACATTAAATTAAAATAGATATTGAGGATTCTGTTAATTAGTGATGTTTCAACAATTATGAAAATTAAATAAAAATATTTAAAATACGTAAATTTTTTCAAGATAACAATATTTAAATTATCAATAAAATATAATTTATTTTTGTTAAAAAAAGAAATACAATTTAAGTTAACCTAAGACATGTGTAAGTTGGTAAAAAAAAAAAGTTACCTGACTTTTAAAAATGATTAATTAATTATTTTATTAAATAACATTTATATATAATCTTATATTAAAAGTGGAAATTCTCTTATTGGTTGGTCTCTTCATATATAATCTATAACTCACACTCTCATACACAAGATATAATTATATTCCAATAGTCGCAACATTGAAGAGCATTAAAATATTTTCTCTACCTTCTTGCATATTCTAAGATATTTTCTCTCTCTTGTGATTCCGACTTAATCATCGAAGGGTCTATACATAAGATATCACTATCGACTCTTAGCCTTTTGCAAGTTACTTCACATTTCTATTCATCTAGTTATACTTCAATCATTAATCAGATCACCCTAAGAAAGTATACAGTCAAATTGCGAGTTTTGAATTCTTTGGGGGCATGTATTTAAGGCAAAGAAGAATTGTAAGAGGAGCCCTCATATTAGTGAAGAGTAGATTATGAAAAGTATAGAATTACATAAGTTAATATAATTAGTTGAGGAGTTTATGACTGCAATAAATATTTCAATAGTTGAAAAAAATATATATATAAACATTTTCCTCATCTCCTAGGATATGCTAGTTTACAATTGTCTAACTTTCTCATTAAGTGTTTGCATTTTCATCATAATAATCTGATACCCCGTCTCACATAAAAAAAGATAAGTGAATGTGTAATGGTATATAAAAAATGAGCCTAGATATTCATAATCAATTTGGGGTATCCCTTTTGGTGCAATGAAGACAACATCAAATAGTTGACCCGGGACTTGTCACGGCCTATAGTCGCGAGACGGCTTGCGGGTCCGAATCGTGACAATACTCAATTCTTCTAGTTTGTTAAAATGGATGCCGAAAGTAAACTCTAGCCTCAATTTTTAAACGACCATATACATGAGTACACTTTGAACCCACAATCCTATTTAAGTCAAAAGAATCCTATTTAAGTCAAAGCTGCTAAGTATGTTTTACAAAAGGATGTTAAAAACCTTGCCTCAAAGCAAATTTTTGCTAGATGGTAAGCTATTTTAAGTATATTTGATTTTAAAATTGAATATATAAAAGGAGAAACCTTCCCAGAACACATGAAAGTGTATATATAAAGTGTAAAGAAATCTTCCCTTCAAATTTTTTTTGAAGTAACTCGATTTCAAATCAATTTTTACTTTTCTAACTGGTTTTTCTCCTATTTCTCAATCTTTACAAGCTAATCTTACATAGATATCAATAATCCTAGGGTACAAATGTTAACCCTATACTCACTAGTCAGTTTATGCACTTTTCTTAGTTGTATGAGTTAGGTTATTGCATTTTCATTACTTTTTCTTGAGTAGTCACATCCATACTTCTATTTCTTTCTTCTTCTTCTTTTTTTTTTTTTCACTCAACATCTTTTCGCTTAGATGGCACACTCAAGATAAAGTTTTTTTACCTTTAATGAAGGTAGAAAATTACGTGAATTTCTATAGAATTTGTAGTGTGAAAGAGGAGATTGACTTAATTGTTAAATTGGTAATTCAAAACAAAGGATTAAGTTTAGGGAAGAATTATGTGGTGGTTGCTTACGTTGTTCTTTAACCATGACAAGAATGAGAGTTTGATCTGTCTATGGAAATAGAGCATATTCTATAATTAGTTGTTTACTTCTAATGAGAAAATACTCGCACAAAAATATATTAGTCACCAATACTATTATCAACGGTGAATATTTTGAAAAGATGATGTTACATCATACTAAATTAGTTTGTAATAGCTCCTCCTCCCTTAACCAATGATCCAAGTTTCAAATTCTAGCTTGGGTATGGAAAAATGTTAAATCCTCTGGCTAGTTGTCTCACCCAATGAGGTGCCTACAAATCGGCAAGCGGGATTAGTCCGGGTGTGGAATGACTTGAAGGTGCCGCCCCTCGATGGCGGACCTACCCAGGACACCCGTGCGATAAGAAAAAAAAAATAGTTGTAATGGGAAACACATGAAACTATGCTATACTTATGATCCAATTTCACCCAAAAATTGGATCCAATTTGATCTTAATAGCTAAAGATTCAAATACCCATATTGTAAATATTTTTGAAATGTACAACACATTCAAGATCAATAATGTAATAGAAGATGTTATTAAATAAAAAGTTACTTGTGATCTAATTTTAACCTAAAATTGGTAGGTAATTACAAATTTTCTTAAAATATATAATACAGTCAATATCAATAGTGTCATAGAAGATACTATCAAATAGAGTTTTCACGTATTAACTTGTCTTATTAAGAATTCCACGACCCTATTAGACAAGTGTTAATATTCATAATCATTATTTCAAAACAAAAGTAACGCTTACATTATTAATAACTCGTCTTTTATAATCATATATTTCTTCTTTCAGTTTAAACTTTTAATAGATTTATATTTCATCCGTTACTCTAAATTTTGTATCTAAATATTCTCTTTATATATTTATTAACTTTTAGTTATCTAATCTTAATCTTTAGATTATCTTTAACATTTGAGAGGTGTAATTCATCATCATTTTGAAGTAAATTCACATATTGAAAGTTGTGTGGAATCTTCTTAAAATTTGAAGCTTGAAAGAAGAATTGACTTAATTGTTGAATTGGTAATTCAAAATAGATGATTAAGTTGTGGGAAGAAACAATGGTATAAAACAATAGGGCAATTTTAGATGAATATACAATGGTGGAGCATGCTAAACTAGATGTAATGGGAAATACATGAAACTATGCAACTTATGATCCAATTTCACCCAAAATTGCATCTAATTTAATAGCTATAGATTCAAATACTTGAATTGTAAATTTTCTCGAAGTATATAACACATTCAATATCAATAATGTAATAAAAGATGTTATCAACGTATTAACTTGTATTATTAACAATTTCTCAACCTTATAAATACACGTGTCAACATTCATAATCATTATTTTAACAAAAACGACGTTGACATTGTTAACAAATCGGTTTTTGCAATCATATATTTACTTCTTTCTATTCAAATTCTGTTAACCCTAAATTCTGTATCTAAAAACATTCTCCCTACATATATTAACTTTTAGTTATCTAACCTAAAATCTTTAGATTATCTTTGAAACTCAGATCAATTTTTCCAAAATCTTTGATTCAAGAATTAGGAATTGTAAGGTCAAATCTTTGAAACAAAATTATTATTTGTTGTGTACACAAAAAAAAAAAAAAAAGTGCAAAATAAGTGCAATAATCCACATTCCAAAAAGAAAAAGGACACACACACAAACACTTTTACCTTGTGTCCGGCAATTCTCAAGTCTACCCCACCATACCCCACTCAACTCCAACCCCTCTCCGCCAACAATATATAATTTCAGACACGCCAAAAGGAGGACCCTAGCTCAGCTCCCAAGTACCCACTGTTCTTCAGACTACAGCAAATCTCCTCCTTCCTTCCTCCCTCCTCCTTCCTCCTTCTCTCTCCTCTCTTTCTCTCTCTTTCGCCCCCTCGCTGACCAAAAATCCAGACCCTCACCTCACCTCACCTCGTTGAAGTCTACAGTAGTATCTTGGCTGCTACTACTCATCACTCCGTACCCGTACACAGAAAGAATAAAAGGGGAACAACAATGAGTTGAAGGGAAAAGGTACACCAAAAAGGGAAAAGAGGAGTACGATTTTACTTTGGGTGCGGATTCTAATCTTGATTCACCAAATTCGTGGAGTGGATGATGGGAATTCGTGAAATTAATTGGTTTCAGCTTGTGGGTTTAAGTTAATTTTGGATTTGGTGAAGGTTGTTGTATTAACCGGCGAGCGAAGGTTTTTTTTTTAATCTCTTCTTTTTTTTTGTATTTTTTTTCCTCGTAATGCATGTGGATTTTGAGTGATACTTACTTTTTTTACAGCTTCAGAAAGGGCTGTTTACCACTCTAATTGTTCATCGAGATATGCAAAGGTAAAACCTTAATCTCACTCCCGTTTAATTTTGTTATTTTTGAGTTAATTTTATCCGCTGGATTGTTGTTGCCCCAATTTTTTTGATCCATTTGATTCACTTAGTTAATTAGCTTGGATGTGTTTTTTTAACCTCTCCTTTCTAATTTTCGATTTCTGCTTTGTGCATGTATTTTTGGAAACAGTTTGAGGTGGCTAAGGTAACTGCCAGATGGGTGGAGAAAGGGTTTTTGGCTTTTTGGACTCAAATTCGCTTAGTTTTCCTTTTAATGAAAATTTTCATGTTGATTATGTTAATTTGTTTAAAGGTAAATAGTTTTCTTCTCATCAATCCATATTCGTTTGAGTTTGCTCTGATTTTGTTTCTTATTTTGCTTTAGAGTCACCAATTTTGAGTAAGTTTCATCTAGGGTTCCTAGCTCTTTCTTTGTCTAACTCCACTTTATATGGGGATTCTAGGTTATGATGTTGGTTATTTGTATTTCTGGCCTTTTTATTGGCATGTCTGGTGAATTTTATGGAAATAATATTCTAAAAGATTTTAAAAAGAGATGACTAATTTTGGCATATCTACAAGTAACGCCTATCTGGATTGATGATTGGTGGGTAAATGGATTGATGGTCTGGTTACGCACGAGCAGAAGAAGCTTGAACAAATTTAATTGAGTCTGTTTGAGCTTTAATTCTTATAGGAGGGAAAGATGTATGTAGGATGGGGTACTTGAAGCTCAGAAGATTTGGATATCCTTTATCTTTTATGGAGCTCTCAAAATCATATTTGTTCTCGGCATTTTGGGATTAGCTGGTTATTTTACAGTTACCATTTTATTTGACTACTAGTTTCTTACTGAGTAGATTCTTTTTTGAAGTATTAATTGAGGTTGGTAAATGGGAATTGCGAACATCTGGTCAGTCAAAATTGCATCGGAAGTTGAGAGGGCATTGTTTTGTCTAGGTCTTAGAATTTGAGACATCTGCTTGAGAATATCCAGCAGATTTGAGCTAGTTTGGCCTTTTACCTAATGCCCCCCTCCCCCTCTAATGGTAAACCTATGAATGTACTTCTGAATCTGATGGAGATGTTTTTGTTTCCCCTTTATTCTTCTGGTTGCATCTTATCCTTTGTGCTTACTTCTCATTCTGTGACACTTATGCATAGTCATGACAATCTGAAAAACATATGCAATCGACACGACTTTGTATTTTAAATTCTAAAATGTGGCACCACACTTATCTGCATTTGGGTGCTTCTCATTCTAAATTTTGTTATGTACCATCTCTACTGGGGATTTTTCTGTGGAAGGGGTTCTAATGTATAGATTGATTCTATTTGTGCTCTTCATAAGCTTTCTGTCTTTTTGAATTCACACTGACCTGCATATCTTATTGAAGATAGTGATATGAATAGAGCAGAGGTGGGAAATACAATGACTGTTAGAGCCAAACCAGTGGGCCTAGTTCTGGCAAAAAGCAATGGCCATCGCAATGATGGACAGCCAAAACTTGAACCTGAGGTGGGGCTTGAGTTTAATACAGCAGAAGAAGCTCAGGAGTTTTACAACCTATATGCAACACAAATAGGATTCAAGATTAGAATTGGCCAGCTCTATAGATCCCGAGTTGATGGATCTGTTATTTCTAGGAGATTTGTGTGTTCAAAGGAGGGCTTCCAGACAAATGCACGAACTGGTTGCCCTGCTTTTATAAGGGTCCAAAGAGTTGATTCTGGGAAGTGGGTTCTTGCCAATATCAAGAAGGAACACAACCATGAGCTTCAACTCCCAGGAGAGATCTGCCCAACACGTATAACAAGAAAAAATTTTCCAACTCCCAAATCATCAGTTGTTGTTTCTACAAGGACAGGAATCAGGTCACATGAGGAGGATGGTCCATCTGGTGTCCTTGATGTCAAACGAGTTAAAAGGGATGAAATTAATGGAGAACATATAGGTGAACCATACAAAGGCCTTGAGTTCAATTCTGCCAACGAAGCATATAAATTTTACTGTGTGTATGCTGCTAGCATGGGCTTCAGAGTTCGGATTGGCCAGTTATTCCGGTCAAAAAATGATGGGTCGATTACTTCTCGAAGATTTGTCTGCTCAAAGGAGGGACATCAGCATCCTTCAAGAGTTGGCTGTGGAGCATTTTTGAGGATACAAAGACAAGAAACAGGAAAGTGGGCTGTTGATCGTCTTCAGAAGGAACACAATCACCTCTTTGACTCTCCAGCAGATATAGCTAGGAGAGCAGCCTCTGCATCAAAGGCATACAGAGAGGAAGTAAGCAGTGGTTTGGAAAATTTGGACTTAGTTGAAACTAATGGTTGTCTCAGCCTTGTAAAACGATGTAGAGAAAGTAATATTGGAAATGATTGGTATAATGTACTTCTTGAATATTTTCAGTCACGACAAGCTGAAGATACAGGTTTCTTCTATGCAGTTGAGATGGATAATGGCAAAGGTATGAACATTTTCTGGGCTGATGCACGTTCTAGATTCTCATGCAGTCAATTTGGGGATGCTATTGTGTTTGATACAACATACAGGCGAAGTAATTATTCAGTGCCACTTGCTTCATTTGTTGGGGTTAATCACCATAGGCAGCCTGTTCTGCTTGGGTGTGCATTAATTGCAGATGAATCAGAAGAATCATTTGCTTGGGTATTCCAAGCATGGATTAGGGCAATGACAGGGCGCCGCCCAGTTGCTATTATTGCTGACCAGGACAAAGCCATTCAACATGCCATTGCACATGTTTTTCCTGGGACCCATCATCGCTTCTCTTCATGGCAAATGGTGACTAAGCAGCAAGAAAACTTGGGAGCATTGCTTTCAATGGACTCTGATTTCAAATTTGAATTTGAATCTTGTGTTTCACAAAGTCAGACAGCTAGTGAATTCGACTCTGCATGGAATGTGCTTGTGAGTAAATATAATTTGAAAGAGAACTCTTGGTTAAAGGAAATGTATAGGATGCGTAAAAGTTGGGTTCCTTTGTACATAAAGGGCACCTTTTTTGCTGGTATCCCTGTAGATGGAAGCTTGAAATCTTATTTTGGGACAGTCTTGACTACACAGACTCCTCCTAATGAATTTGTTGTACGGTATGAGAATGCAGTTGAGCAACGTCGTGAAGAGGAAAGGAGAGAGGATTTCAACTCGTTCAATTTGCAAGCAGTTTTGCATACAAAAGATCCTATTGAAGAACAATGTCGAAGGCTTTACACTTTAGCGATGTTCAAAGCGTTTCAGAAAGAGCTTTTGGAGTGCTATAGCTATGCTGGTATAAAGATAAATGTGGAAGGCGCAATCAGTAGATATTTGGTTCAAAAGTGTGGTAACGGTGATGAGAGGAATACTGTTGCCTTCAATGCATCAAATCTTAACATCAGTTGCAGCTGCAAAATGTTTGAATTTGAAGGTGTGCTCTGCAGACATGCTTTGAAAGTGTTCCAAATAATGAACATAAGGGAGCTTCCATCTCGCTACATCTTACATCGATGGACAAAGCATGCAAAATATGGTATACTCCGTGATGTTGATTCAGGTGGTGGCTCGCAGGATTTCAAGGCATTGATGTTGTGGACTTTGAGAGAAGAAGCCCGTAATTTCATTGAAGCTGGGGCAGCATCCTTAGAAAGATACAAATTGGCATTTGAGATCATGCAGGAGGGTAGGAGAAATATCTGTTGGCAGAACTAGGAACTCAAAAGATAGGTCAGGCATTATCTTCTCCTTCTCTCAGTTTGTTTTTCAACATAAAAAAGTCAATCATGACTGCAGTATCTGAACATTGTAACATGTGTGGCTAGTTGTTGGAAGATATCAGCCATGTAAATTAGGAGTCTTTAATATTTTTTTCTTCTGAAATGCAAAAATCAAGATCCATTTCTTGAATGTAAATTCTATTTCCTTTGATAATCTCATCTGGCCAACAACTGGGGCAGAATTATGGTCAGACTCCACTTCCATCTCAAATCCTGGCAAAATCCTCGGTCCTGTTTCGCGCTTCTGGTCATGTCCCTGGAGTTTCCAGCTCAGAGATGTGCTAAACTGGATAAAGGTATGCGTTCCGTTCAGTTCAGTGCAGCGTTATGTTATGTTGTGTTCTTATTCCCCCATGTTCTCGAATCCTTGCTTTTACCTACTCTATTTCCCAGATGTTTGCTTGACATTTTCCCTTGTGTCGTTTGATATTTTAGATCTAGCAAGATTCAGGAACTAAGGAGAGTTCTAGCACTGTAGAATTGATTTTTGTTAATGCAATAACAGAAGAATGGTGGGATTATTAGGTTTATGGTCTGTTCTTTATGGTCATTGAAAAATGTAAGCACGTGAACTCTTCTTTTGTGTTAGTGCAGCAATTTAGTACTTTTCTTATTATTAATTCTTTTCCCTTTTGTTTTCTCCCCTGGAAGGAATTATGTTAGGGTTATTTTTGAATGAAAAAGTGAACATGGATTGCTTTTGCAATAGTCTTTTTAATTTTATTTGCAAAAAGAGAGAGTAACATTGTGTATAATCTCAGTACAAAATTACTGATGAAGGGCGGAATTACTCAAATAAAAAACACTTCACTTTGTTCAAAATGTAAACTTCTTTTTCCTCTTCAAAAGAAATTATACTATTTTTTTAAAAAAATTATGCCCGTATTAATTTGACTTATTTTCTCTGTTTAAGAAAGTTTTCATTATTTGGTTTGGAAAGAATTTTTAAACTGTATTGAATCAGGAAATGAAAATTGTGGAACTATTCCTTTTACGAGTTTGATTCGTATTCACGAAACTTTGAAGAAAAAGAAAATTAAAGAAAAAACAGGTAAAATATGGGTCAGTTTATTTTATTTTTCTCTTTTTTCCTTCAACTTTCATATATTTTAGTTTGGTACCCATCTTTTGGTACTTAAATCTTTTTTACTTTTTATAATTAATTTTCAAATGCCAAAGTTTATATACACCTTATTTCCTCAAATAATACAAAGTTCATCGAAGAGTATTTAAGCATAATTTTTTTTTTTTTTTTTTTTAAAAAAAAAACCAGGATCGTATATATAAATGCAAAAGAAGCAGGTAAAAACCTGTGCAAAAGAATGCCTCTTTAGACTAATGACTGCTAGGAATAGGCATCATCATCCCAAGCAGTCAGCAACTTAAAAACTCTATCCAAAATAAGCTTAGTAAGACAAACAGGGGAAAGGACCTCAATGTCTTCCTCATACATTTCTAAGTTGCGTTGCCTCCACATTTTAAACATATTCATATTAAACAAAAAGAACTAAATTTCAAGACACATGTGAATATGAATACAGTTTAAAAACCTCGACATGCATGTAGAATTCTTTCCTTACCTGAACATGAAAGAATATTATTACACATCCTTTCTTTAAAAGGGGGGTGGGAAAAATCCTTCAACTATTACAGTTCTCTGTGTACTATGGATAATTTTAACTATATATATATATATATATATATATATATATATGTATATATGTATACTAGGAAATCACACTATATACATCAAAAATACTACCTCACTCAGCATCCAAAATCTTTATTTTCTAGGGTTTCTCAAAAAATTGCTGTGCATATAAGCAGCAGCAAAGCATCAGAATGGCTTACAACACATTATGTATGTTTTCAGCAAAAGTCTATGCACTTTATGTGGTTTATTTCTTGATTTTCTTCTCCTTGTTGCTGCTGCCGCCCAAGGAATACTTCATAATCATCAAATGCTGTGTGTTTTTTTTGACAAAGTTAACTAAGTTAGTTAATAATATGCCCAAGAAAACATATTTGCATAGGCCAAGAAAAATAATCTGTATGTCTTTACCTGCACCTAAGGCTTCAAAATCATCTATTTCTGAGCCAATGCCTAACATGGCGCCTGTTGGTGGTGGAACCGTTGTCCAATCTGAAATTCTCCGGTCATCTTCATGAGATTCTTCCTTTCTGATCCAATCGGCAGCAAAAGTAGGGTTTGTATATAAGATGGGATCCACAGGTTCCTGACCTTTCTTCATATGAGTCCTGTGGGAATGAATATGCATGTTTTTATATACAGGAAGATTTTTCATGTTATTGAATCTTTCTTCTGAAATTTTAAAAGTATATTTACCTTTCTCTTAACCACCAATTGTATTGAACGAAAACAAGGTCACTGAGTCTCTGATGCTCCAAACTATTTTTGGCATCATGCATTTCTTCGAGGAGGATATGGTGCGGCCTTTGGCTCAACGAACAGCAAGTTTGACTGAGAATGCGGACTGCCAAACGAGCCAGATTTGGGCAAGCTGCTCCATAGGTTGACCACCACTCGGCTGTGGAAATGAAGTTTGATATAAAGAAAAATGAGAAGTAGTCTTCTAAGGAATTCATAAACATATTTGAAATCTTGCTTTCAGCTAATAACTAAGCAACTTGTTAAATGTATACATACAGATTCTGTCTCTCTCACCATCTATTCATTTATTTACTTCTTATTTTTTGTAATGAAAGCACTTCTACAAAGTATTCCCTTGACACGAACTATATAGAGTCTGCCCTACAAGTTCATATTTAACAAGTTTTTCTAAACTTCTATGAAACATCTCTCTTCAACTACAAAATTTTGTGAAAAAGCTGAAGATAAGATTCACCATACGATGAAAAAGCATGCTTGTTATATTCTCAACCAGAGAACAAATGTCACATACCAACATAAGTTGACTCAACCGGAAAGAAGACTTGATGTCCTCAATCATGATTCAGTTTGAACCTTTGGGAAGCAATGCTTTTTGTAAACATTGTGTTGGGAGCTCTGTTCCCTCGGAAACAGTTCAACTGAAGGAGTGGACCAAATTAGTAGCAGGCCATAAGGACATTATCCAGAAGGGGAAAGAAAAAGAACAAATGCCATGTTTCAAAGTACTTATTCAGAACCTAAAACATTTCTCTGGCTAAATCATATTCCTTGGAAACTTTGAAATGTCACTACTCTTCTTCTTTCCTTTTCTAAAAATTTTCCTATTTTTAGGGAATAATGTCAAAAAATCATCTGATATCCTTAAAAAGGAGAAACAAGAAGTAGGAGTACACCAGACTAACTGAACTGCTAACCTGGAAGTAGAGTGTCTCGTGCTCTTATTGCCATCTTCCGACCAAAATCTCCTACACCATCCTGGTAATTGATTGTCTCTTTTACAATTTTGTCTTGAATATTCGGGTCAGGTACCAATTTCTCCACACAATCATACAGCAATGATCTGATATGATGCAAGTCACCACTAGAACCATAGAAGAACTTTGGGTTAAGGTAGAAACCTGAAGCGAGAAGCGGATGCTGCCAAAGTTGTTGTGTCCTCTGATCTATGATATTCCAATAAGTTAAGTAATCTTCCTCATGAATATGATCTTTCTTCATTGCTTCCTTGGCTCTATATAATCCTGCATAAATATATCCCATTGCAGGTCTCTTCTTACTTCCAGCTATCCTCAAAAGTCGCAAGAATGGATCAGCTAAACGGGTAATTAGAGTACAACAAGACCAGAATGATTCGCTACTAAAAAAATCTATGACAATCTGTCCATCTGGTCCCTTTGAATATGGGCTCTCCATCCACTCCTCTGAATTTACCATTTGTTGCAGATTCTGTTTTAAACTTACCATCCGCTTAAGTGTCATGAAATCTGTTGCTGATTGAGTAACGCAAATGTCAATTAAGTCAACTCCAACAGTAAACTTTCTCATAATACTCAAAACTACACTATGGTTGTAGATAAATCTTGTAATTGATTTGGCCTGTTCTATCATATTAGCTGCCCATTCAAGATTCTTAAAATCCTCTAGTATCAAACTTATGCAATGTCCAACTGAAACAGTCCAAAAGATAGAAGGATAAGAATCTGTCAGTCTTTTGCCAGCTACTACGTATCGTTCTTCATTACTAGTAATCACTTGTAACACATTTCTTTCACCAACTTCATCAACCACATTTTTAAGCAATTCATACACAGCATCTGCAGAATTTTTTACCCCAGAAATATCCAAAGATTTGAAGAAAAGATTCCCCTCAGAACAGCTTATTGAAACATTCACTAGGGTTTTTCCCTTTTCTGTGAGCCATTCATCAACCAGAATAGAACAGCCATTTCGAGCCCAGTACCCTGAAAATCTATCAATATCACTTTTGACCTCTTTAACTGAGGTCTTCAAAATCCAGCTCCGGAGATCATTGCATGAAGGACTAATGATATATGATCCTTGTGAAGCTATTGCCTCAATCATTTTCTGGAAATAAATTGAGTCTACAACATCAAAAGGTATCCCTGCATAAAACAGGAAACGACCTATTGCCATTTGAACGTGATCATTCACAGTTGTAAGATCTGTAACTGCATCATTGTCTATGTACAGCGCATTGCAATTCTGAGGATGTGCTGACATAGGGACTTCTCCTATTTGCCCTCCTCCTATCTCGTCTCTCACTTTTTCTCTCTCATCTTCTCCGTTAAAGATAACATTAGCATCATGAAGTGCATCTGTCACTTCCAGCAAATCCATGTCAGGGTTCATATTGCATTGACTAGCCAAAGTTTGGACCTCGCTTGTACCACCATGATGACTTGGTACCTCAAGATCATGCTTTTGTTTCTTCCTCTTTTTCATGACCAATCCCCTTACGTTCAAGTTCTCTTGCATTTGCCTGCGAACATCAGGATGAACTTTGGAACAGATAGGGCCATTACCCACCCGACCTGCAAGATGTTCCTTAATCCTATAAATTCCACCACCATTGAAAATTTTTCCACAGTACAGACACTTGAGCAGAACCTTCCCTTCTTTTTTATACATTTGACAATGCTGCCATGCCAAATCACGCTTCAGTGAACCAACAGGTACAAGTTCCATATTGTTACAAGTTGTATGTGAATCAGAATTTTGTTGGTCATCCGTGGTCCTTGGAGTACTGTATATTTCTTTCCTTACAGAATCATGATTCACATCATTGCCTGAATTTGTTTCGGGCACATCTACAACCGGAAGCAAGTCAACTCCAGAATTCAAATCATAACTATTCCGTACACCATCTTCTTCAGCATTACCATCATTCTGATTTAACATCTCCTCCCCATCAGAACTTCTTTGTTTCTTCCTCCTCTTCCCCACCACTCCACTTAAATTCTCTAGCATAGCAAGCCGGACATCTTGGTCAACACTCAAACAAGGCGACCCTCCATCCCCTTTGGCACCCGCAAGATGCTCTTTAACCCTATGTATTCCACCACCCTTAAAAATTTTCCCACAGAACATACACTTCAGCTGAATCTTATCCCCATTCTTGCACATTTGGCAATAATTCCATGCCGGGTCACGTTTCTGTTTGGTTCTTCGTTCAGAATTATTAGCAGAATCCATTCCTAATTTGTTTTAAACATTTCCCAAAAAAAAAATCCCACTATCTGGGCAGTGACCAAATTACATACACCAACACAAAAAATCAGTCTTTCTTTCCAATGAACAAACTCGGAAAATCTCATCATCCAGCCAACCACGCAAAAAGTCAATGCTATGAGGAAATTGACATAGCCCAACTCAGACTTTTCCCAAAAAAAAAAAAAAAAAAAAAAAAATAAGAGCAAAAATTCACCTCAATCCCACACATGCAGATTCAAATAAGAAAACGTAACGTGCTAAAAATTAGAGGCAGTGCTGCAGAACTTACACAGGTTCGATCCGAAAATTCCTTTTCTTGTCTTGTTTTGTCCCTGTCCTTCTCCGAAGTAAAGAACAGGGGGAAATGGCGAAAAATGGAGCGACTTTATATAGATGGTTAGACCAAGCTGACTCCGGTCCAACCGGCCCAATGGAAGAGTATATATTTTTTTATATCATAAAAGCCCTCGAGAATTATTTTTATATCAATTTACCCCCATACTAGTTGTCTCAATTCAAAGTCAAAATAAATCATGACTTTTGAACCTAAAGGTTTCTTTGATAAAATCAAGGAAGTAATTGTGGTTCTAAATACAATCACTGATCTATTTTTTCATTTTTATGCAATTAAATAAAAAAATTTGTCATATTGACTTTTTGAAAGTATATTGAAAACCACATCCATAAATACACAATAATTACTAATAAAACTATTTTGAATTCATCCTTTAATAATTATTTGTTATTAATATTTGAAATTATTACTGCTAGTAATTTAAAATCGACACAAATTGTATAAAAAAAATCTCAGTATGACTGATGTGGTGTTTGGTTGCTATATAAAATGCATAGATTATAATTAAGATTAACTTAAGTGTAACAAATAAGAACAAGTAGATTGTCACTCAATTAACCAAAACCTAATGCAGAGTACCTATTGATGCAGATAGTAATGTGGTAGTACCAACGATTTTATATTTATATTATCGTATTGTCCCAAAAACGTTGGTTACGACTTAATAATGGTTACCAATTATGAAAAGGCTTAGTTAAGAGAAATTAGTCCTTAAGTTCAATTCAATTCATTGAGAAGGTGTTTCTATAATCTAGGAATTGAAATGACAAGTAAAGTAGATTAGAATTTGAATTAAGTTCTTGAATCAATTGGGTTGACCTATGTTCGATAATTACTTAAGTGGATCTAAGGCAATTATGAATCCAATTCATCTTACTACCGTACTCGAGTTATCTAAGGTAATTACCTCAATATGGTGGTTGCAAGTAATCATAAACCTTTTTAGATTAGTTATTAAGGCGTCAATTTAACAATATAATCTTAAGATTTGCATTGATTCCAAACCCGAGATTATTAGGCTGCCTAATCTCGGTATAGTCGCACAAGTTATTACACCTAATTTGACAATTCATTAACTCTCCTATGGTCGGGACTCATTAACAACCCATCAATTAATTAATTATTCCAATTACATACTCAACTAGATGCAAATCTAAGTTTCATGGCATAAATTGAATAAGAAACTAATTGAAAAAGCAAGATAAAATAAACTCATAATGGAAATGATAAACAATATCCTCCCGAGAATTTATAAATTAAGAATATCCAATAAATTCACAACTTTCTCGAAAAGTAGTAAAATAAGATCCTAATGACACAAAAATCACAACTAATAAAGAAAAATGAAATACATAAATCAAAAAAGACAATGAGAAAGTAAGTTTGTCGTTTTCGTTGTCACGTCTCCAACGGAAAGGACTCGTTCCTCCAAATCTGCTCCAGTCCGGCTTCCCGAACTCTTATTTCAATCAAAAGAGATTTTAGCTACACCTCTCAAACTCCTACTAACGTGCTCGACCTTATGGTCGAGGCTCGAACACGAAGTCGAAACTCGAGAAAATATTAAACTGAAACTCAAATAGAGCTTATCGTGAAGTCTCTATTGTCTAGAAACTAGAAAATGCTCTTATTCCGAGTGATTCTAGTGTGCTTTGAACAACCGAGGGAATGCCTCTATTTATAGGAGTGAAGCTGGGAGCTTTCTGGACCATTTTCGGTGAAAAATCTCGGAAATAGCGTATCCGGACGACACTACACCCTTATTGGCCTTACTACGCCTGTAGTAGATCCTCTTTTCACGGACTACAGTCGTAGTAGAGGTCACTACGCCCGTAGCAGAACTACGACCATAGTCATCTTAGTATAGTCGTACTAAAATTCTTCAAAAATTGCATTTTGGTCCCTGAATTCTTCATTTTTTTTCAATTTTGGTCCTGAAACTTATGAATTCGAAAACAAAAATAATTTGCGTAATTTCTCATCAATTAAGTCCAATAACTCCTCAAATTGAGCACATAAGTTCACATAAAACACAATATAATTTAGACATATCAATGACTTTTTAGAGAATATCGAAAATGTATTAGATTATATGAACAAAATGTATTTATTAAGTACTCCAATAGTTGTAATATTTTTTTTTATCTTGTAAGGATAATGAAGAACTTCTTGATCTTCAAAACTATATTTTAGTGCAATAGGTGCACCTACTTACTGTTTATTACTAATAATACGATATTATATTAAATATGTCTTTTGATATCCGCAATTTACAATTGATATAAGATGATTATTAAGGTCATATATCAAAAAGGCTATATTTTTATATGTGATGGAATAATTGTTTTTATGACATTCTACCAAATAGATATTATAAGTACTTCTTTGAATCATATAAATTATAACAATTCATGAAAATATTTGGTTAAGATTAATGTCTCAACACATTCAAGACATGTGTGGTTTATGTTATGACAAAGAATTCTCTTCAATAATTTATGAACATAATACTACATGTATAGTTGACTTGTAATAAAGATATTTTTTAATTTTTAAACATTTTAAATTTCAATAGAGACTGTTATGTTATGTGATCTTCAGTGAATTGTAATTCAAAGATATATAATATTGGCATATTTCACCTAATTTTTTCCTCAAGATAGTGATATTGATGATTGACAAATCTATTCAAGAAACAATTTGGGATATTAGTTCATAAAAAGATATTACGGAATTTAATATTTAAAAGTCTATTTTATAGTATTAAAATATCTTGATATAAAGATATTAATTAATGACAAAGGGAAGTGTGTGACGAAATGTTACTTGAGTTTTTGTTATTGAATTTCTTTTCTAACTTTTTAAAATGAGACATATTCTTGATACCATAAACATTAAATGAGAGTTTTATAAATCCATTATTATTTATATGTGCATTTATCTTTTCGAATTCATGTATTTTGAGCTTTCAAAACTTCCTTATAATCAATTTCTTATAATTCTCTATACATAAAAAATAACGGAGAGGTAGATGTATATATATACATACGTGTGTGTTTGTATTTATATGTAGGAGTTTTTACACAAAATAGGATAAATATAGAAAAAAAAAAAAAAAAGTTTTTGAGAGTAAAAGCTTCTCATGCCATTCAAATTTTTTGACTAAAAACAACCCCCCTCTCTTCCACTTCTCTTCTTTTACCTCAGCAGCCGCGCTACTCCCCCCCTCTCCCCTCTTCTCTTCTCGTCCCCGCCACTTCTCTTTCTCTGGCCAAGGGAGAAATTTAGCTTTGGCTAAAACTTTTCCCTTGGCGGAATAACTTTTTACTATTTTTTGTGGTTTTTTTTTTGTTTTGTTTATTTTCCATCTATTTCTTTGGTATTTTTGCTTTCTTTTTTCATCTCATATGCTTAGTCTCCTACTGATATTTAAATATCAGCTTTTTCTTCTTTTGTTAGAAGAAAAAAATTTTAAACCCGGATTATATTTGGGCCCTTTGTTCGTATTCGTATTTGGTTTTCTTTTTAAGTATTCTATGAAATCTTTGATGCGCCCAGGATGGATTAGACTACTGTTGAAAAAAGAAGACAAAATCGAACTTCCTTCGCAATGAGGTTTGAAATCGACAGATGAAGACCCCTAGATTTAAACAATATCTGTTTTTTTTTTTTTTTTATGTATTTTTGTATTTATTTTCTGCTTTCTCTACTCACCTAATTTTTTTAGGTTGAGTTTGCTCCCTGCGCCACTTAGTTTTAAGTTGGTGCTTTGTTTGCTCTACCTAGTTTTAGGTTGGTGCTTTGTATTTCCGTGAATGATTTTAGTCATTCACTATTAGAATTGTTTTTATTTTAATGAATATTCCACTTATCAAAAAAAAAAATGTATATAAGTCACTATAAATGCCTATTTGTGTGTATATATATATATATATATATATATATATATATATATATATATATAGGAGTTTTTACACAAAATAGGATAAATATAGAAAAAAGTTTTTAAATTGGGGTAGTTTTTAACAACATTTTAAACTAGTGAGGTCTATTTTAATAAATTAGACTTTCACTTTTTTTTAAAAAAAAAAAACACTAATAAATGGTAAAATAATTTATTTATTTATTTATAATGCTTTTACTAAAAATATAATTTTTTTTTGAGGTGGATAAATTAAAAAATTTTGTATTTTAAATTTTTACATTTTTATCTCTTCAATTTAATATTATTATTTTAATTTTTATTTATAGATTTGACTAGAATTGATCTTCAATTAAATTGAAAGAAAAATAAAATTTACCAAAATTTTTAAGATAAGAAATGATATTGTATAAAAAAATTTAAATAAGGATAAAATCAAAAAATTATATAAATTAAAGGATGAAATTTATCAATTTATTATGCTAAAGGATAAAATAATAAAAAAAAAAAATAGAGATAAAAATCATAAAAATTATATAAGTTAAGTGACTAATTTGTCAATTTACCTTCAAATATATTAAAAAGAAATAAAAAGAAAGAAAGGAAATGGTTGTGGATGACTAAAGACGCACTACGTCAAAGTCATTTTAGTGCCAAAATCGAGGAGATTCCGAAATTACCCTTCCTTTCAGGCTTGTACAGTTGTGAGGGAGACTCCTACCGACACCCTCTATAAATACTGCAGATTCACACAGTGTGTGTGTTTATTACAGAGGTGAACTAGAAGAAATATCCTCATTTTCTTCTTTTTAGAGAGAGAAAGCGCAGAGAGAGAGAGAGAGAGAACAGACATGGATTTGTACGGAGCGAAAAGCAAGGAAGAATTTGATATAGAGCAAGGGAATTTGCTTTATCCTGGAATTGGATATGGTGAGAATGAGCTCCGATGGGGTTTCATACGAAAAGTCTACGGCATCCTCACCGCTCAGATCCTCCTCACCACCGTCGTCTCTGCTTTTACTGTCCTTTACCTTCCCCTCAACCAACTCCTCAGGGGAAATTCTGGCCTTTTGATCTTCCTATGCTTTTTGCCCTTCGTTCGTAAGTCTTTGTTTTTATCTCTTCGGTTTTATTTTATTTGTAGTATTATTTTAAGGGAAGAAATGTCGTTTTTCAGAATTAAATTTGATCTTATTCGATGGTTCTTTTTCTTTTCTGATTATATTATTAGATGTTGGAAATTTTCTTTGCGCATGATCTGGGTTGATTTGGGAATTTTAGGGTGAACAAAAATAGGAAATTTGATTTGATTAGGGTTTTGACAACTTGATCACTTCTCGATTAGGGATTCAATGAATCAATAACGGTGTTTTTCGTCGTCAAGATCACTTCTTTACAATGGTTCAATATTCTGAACAAAGTATTGTTAGATTCATCTTTTTGAATGTAGAAATTTGACCTTTGATTTGTTTGTACCATTTGATGCATCTACTAATCTTGTGCTTCTGTGAGTTACTGTTAAGATCTGAACATGGTTATGCTTTAGTTGGAACCTTTCCTATATAACTTAATTTGTGAATAAAATATAAAAAGTTGAAAGTTTTTTCTGCTTGTGCAGAGGAGGGATGTATCTTCTCCTTATATAAGCGGGTAGTTTAAACTGGATATGAGCTGTTGATTTAGTTCTGCAGCTATATTTTCTAGCATGTGGAAATGTGCTGTTGATTCAATTCGGTATATTCCTATGAGATTTTTCTGGTTTGTTAAGTCTTTTGCTTCTTTTTTTTTTTCCCTGCTGGTTTTGTAGCCCTGCCCGTTTGTTTTATTTTAATATTTTGCATCTTAAAATATGCAAGGATCAAGAAACTAGGTGGGGGGCACAGCTAAAACATCAAGAATTTATTGTTGAACACTGTAGTTTCTTCTAAGTTGGTTCTGGATTCTTGTTTAGGAGTTTTAGGTAGGCTGAAGTTTTTATTTCGAGGGTATTCTCTTTTGAATTTTACTTCTATGCAAAATGAAGGAAGTGTAGCATAACTGTAGCATAACTCAATGATAAAAAAAAATGTTAAATTTATGTATCATTTTGATGTTTTCAATTATTTTTCCACACTAAGATGCAACTACTTATCCAATGTGTAAGTTGGAAAGAAGGATATGTTTTTGATTCTCCTTATCTATCTTATTGGTCAATTTGAATCATTTTGCAGTTATGTGGCCCTTGCATGTGTATCAGCAGAAGCATCCTCTGAACTTTGTGTTCCTTGGGCTGTTTACTGCCTCTCTGAGTCTGACTGTTGGGGTAACCTGTGCGAATACTGAAGGTATGTTTGTACTTTTAGTTCCTCTATCTAAGATGCTTTCAGGTCACCATTGGCTCTCTCATCAATTTCTGTAAGACACTATGACCACTATGTTGAATTCTTTTCGTGTCTGTTTGTTTCATAGGGAGAATTGTGTTGGAAGCTTTGATCTTGACAGCTGCAGTGGTCTCAGCTCTCACAGGGTACACTTTCTGGGCTAGCAAGAAGGGCAAGGATTTCAGTTTCCTTGGACCAATCCTGTTCACTAGCCTCGTTGTACTCCTTCTGACAAGCTTTATGCAGGTCCTCTCTCACTCTTTCTCTATTATATTTCTGGCTTAAAGATGTTAAACTTTAGTTTTAAGATGACTTTTTTTTTCTGATGATCAATGATCCTTTCGTGCAGTTGCTTTGCTTTTCTATTAATTGTAAACTTTATCTGTGGCTTTGTTGTTTTGAGACTCACTTTTTCTATTTCAATACTATTGTTATGCTGTAGATCTTCCTCCCTCTTGGATCAACTACTACAGCTGTTGTCAGTGCTTTTGGTGCTATAATCTTCTCTGGATACATCATTTACGACACTGAAAACTTGATCAAGCGCTTTACCTATGATGAGTACATCTGGGCATCAGTTCACCTTTACCTTGATATCCTCAACCTGTTCCTTACAATTCTACAGATGTTGAGACAGGGGGACAACTAGAAGTGTATGCAGCATCTTTGCACTTGCATTGTCTGAAGAACCTATAACATTTCTAGTTTCTGGTACTGTGGATATTGTAAATCCTTGGAACTCGGTTCAGAACCAGTCATATATAGGCATTTGTACTAGTTTTATATATTTAATAAACAAACTCTCATGTGAGTTTGTAAACTTCAATTTTCCTAAGAATATTGTCATATTTTAAATTGAAAAGAAATGTTCAAATCATATCTAAAAGAGATCAGGATTGCGTGGGCGCTGAGATGAATTTGTATAATTTTTTTTTTTTTTGAAATACATTTTTATTATGGTTGACTTGTTTTCTAATATGTTTTTATTAGAGAACTGTAGTTATATATGTACACATTGTTCAAGCTGATAATTTAGGCAACATTCTATTGCTCCCTTGTGTCATGTGTGCAATTAAAACAAACCAGTAACTGTCACAGTTTCTTGACTTCCTCAAGTATTAATGCTCTTTTTGTAGTGCCTCTGAGCACTAAATAAGAATGATTTGAAACAGCAGAAAACAGGTTAGTCAACATGGAGATTTGATAGTATTTGAAGCCGTCGGATCCCTGAAAGTGCATAATCTTCATTAAAAATCAGTATCCATTTCAGATAAAATGAAATAATCATGTTTAGGAACTGAAGTCCCATACCAAGGGTTTTTTTCTTTTTTATATTTCACAGAAGTCAAAAACAGGCTAAACCCATGGCACAACTGCAGGACTGATATTTATTCCACAGCACTGATGAAATGCAAAGAAGAATCTAAATTGCTATGAAAGACAAAAACTTTGACAATGATAGCTAGCAATATCCTACAAACAAAGATCAAATAGATAATAAATAAATAAAACAGAAGAGAATAACTGAATCAAGATCAGATTATGAGCCTCAACCAAAATTATGAAAATAAGATCCAAATACTTCTACCACAATGATTGGAAATATATATATTATTCTGAAATAGATTCTGATTTCATACTTTCTTCTAAAGCATTCATCACCTGCAATCATTCATAATAGAATTGTTCAGTGCAGTTATGTCTGAAGATGAAAACAATGGCTGCAACATATAACACTAACCTTATTTGCAGCATATCATTGACTCAACAAGAAATCTCAAATAATTGAAATTGACTTGGGAAAGAAAACACTACTGTTATATATACACTTGCCCCCATAAAAAAACTGAACTTTTCTGTTATATCACCAAATTCTTACTACCTTAAAAATGTAAACTCCAACAAGAAAGCAAAGAAATAAATATGTTGATGATGTCAATGCTTAGCATCATCATCATCATCATCATCCTCAACTTCCCAAGTTAGATCTTCATCATCTTCAGCAGCACTCAATCTCTTTCTCAGATTAGCCTTACTTGTGCTAACTTCTTCTTCAACAACCTTCTTCCTCTCATCGTCACCACTATTTCCAATATCTTCAAGCTCATCCCATTCAAGTTCTTCTTCACCCACACTAGAGGAAGATTGTTGGCTCGAAACCACAAAGAAATCACTACCATTATCACTCCTCCCTTCTGAACCTAACTTCTCTGTTTTTAACTCATTCTCATTCCCAACACCATCACCACCAATCTTCTTTACCTCAGCAACTATTTCTTTTTCACCATCTCCAAGTTTCAAACTTTCTGCTGTCTTCTCATCATCATCCTCATCAACGTCCCAACTCAAATCTTCTTCTTCATGCCCTTCAATGGCTCTCTTCACAAGATTTGCTCTGGCTTCCTCTGCTAGCTTAACTCTATAAACCTTGTAAAAGTACCTGCTCCAAAATGTCTCTTGGTCGACACTGCCTGGCACAACCTCGTTGAAAATATCCCCAATCACACTATTTTCCTCGAATAAATTCTTAATCTCCTCGCTCTTTTCCTCTAGTACAAATCCCATCTTCCATTCATTATAATCCGCTATATGCTCAACAGGATCATCACAATAAGTTTTCATATCACATTGCATAGCCCTAATCAAAGCATCAATTCTACTATAAGGTTTCAAGTTCTGCCTATCATTATTACTATTAATTTCAGCATCATATTCATTATCGTCATCATCATCAGCGTTAAGAATCGAATCTTTACCGAGGATAATAATATTAGAGACAGTTAAACCAAGGGTATCAATAGCTTGCCCAACTGATTCCAGGGACGTCTGTGCAACAGCAGCCCCAGATTCCAACCGAGAAGGGAGATCCTGAACTGCACGGCTTGCCGATTGACGGATAATTTCAGTTTCTTTCCTCAACCCAGAACTGAATTCTTCAATGTCCTTCCTATAATTCTCAATTACAGACTCCGATTTCGTGGCTATAGTTTTAAAAAGACTGGAACCAAAGGTCCACGCACTCGTAATAGATGGGATTTTAGGATTAGGGTTCTGGGTTTGAGAATTGGAAGGTGAATTATTACCACCAGTTTCTTGATTCTGATCAGATTTTGGAGATGAAGGCGGAGATGGGTCTTCTGAGAAAACTGATTTGAAGAAGTCCATCAACGAAAAAAATTAAGTCTTGCGAAAAAATTATGAACAGAAATTGTAGTGGGAAAATAAAATTATAAATTCACAAACAAATATATACTATTATGTATGAATAGAAGAGAACAATTTGGAAGAGATTCAAGTGTTGTATTTATAGAGATAGATGTGATTATATAGTAGCAGAAGGATGAATATGGAAAATATATATATTTACGATTTATCACAAAAAAATTAAAAAAAAAAATATGGGAAGATACGATGAATAGAAGAGAAAAATAAAGAAAAAAGTCGGCGATTTTCTAAATGCATCTCGTTTAATCGGGTCAAGTTAAATTGATTTGATTTTTAAGTTAAATCTATCTGTACCGGACTGGTCTGGTCTGTTCCGGTCAAATCAAGAACCGGTTCTATATATATATATATATATTAACAATACATAAATGCTTTGAATGATGGGGTGTTTAAATGATGGGTTTCTTTTCATGCTTTGAATGACACTTTTATTACTCTTATCATGAAAGTTAAAAATTCGGAGACTATGGTAGATTTTAGACCTATCAGCCTTTGTAATGTGGTTTATAAGATTCTATCAAAAGTTTTGGTGAATCGAATCAAACCAATTTTAGGTAGTATTGTGGTTGTGGGGGAAGCTCAGAGTGCTTTCGTCGGTGACATGTTGATCACCGATAACATCATCATTGCTTCAAAGATTTTTCATTGGCTTAATTCGAGAAGAAGGTTGAATGGTAGTGGGGCTTATGCTATTAAAATTGATATGAGTAAAGCCTATGATAGAGTGAAATGACCATATCTCGGTTGTGTATTGAAGAAATTGAATTTTCCACCCCATTTGATTTGTCTTATCATGCAATGTATCTCATCTCTTCGCTTTCGGATCCTTATTAATGGGGAGCCATCGGTTCCATTTACCCCCACACGAGGCATAAGACAAGGCAATCCTCTATCGCCCTACCTCTTCATTTTATGTGTGGAGGGTTTCTCATGTTTGATTAAACATGCAGTAGATCGCAAGGTATGGCATGGTATTCAAATGGGACCACAAGCACCTATATTATCACACTTATTTTTTGCAGACGATTGTTTACTATTTCTTAAGGATTCAAATGAGAATATAAACAGCCTGCTATCGGTGATTGGTGCCTATGAACGTGCATCCGGACGAGAAAATAAATGTTACAAAATCTTCCATATTTTTTAAAAAAACATGGGGGATGACAGGTCTAGATGAGTGGCAAATGTGTTGGGGATGAAAATTTGCAGAGGCGAAGGTAAATACTTGGGCTTGCCGTATCTCATTGGTCGTTCGAAGAAGGAGATATTTGGCTATTTGAAGGAACGTATATGGAAAAAGACACATGGATGGAAATAGAAATTATTATCTCGTGGGGGTAAAGAAGTGTTGATAAAAGCAGTCTTACAATATATTCCTACTTATGCCATATCGGTGTTTAAACCGCCTTTGAAGTTATGTCAAGAAATGCAAAGTCTAATTCTCAAATTCTGGTAGAGTTCTAATGGGGATGATAAAGGAATGACTTGGGTTGCTTGAGACACAATGTGTCGACCAAAGAATATGGGGGGTCTAGGGTTTAAGAATCACCATATCTTTAATCAAGCCCTCTTGGCAAAGCAGGCATGGAGGTTACTGAAATATCCAGGATAATTTATTAGCTCGGGTATTGAAGTTTAAATATCATTGGAACAAGGAGTTTTTAATGGCCAAAGAGGGGAATGCTCCTTCCTATGTTTGGTGATCCATTCTATTTGGTAGAGAGCTGCTGAAGAAGGGAATAAGGTGGAGGATAGGGGATGGTTTGAAGGTAAGTATTTTTCAAGACCCTTGGTTACCTACGGTTGGTTATTTCAAGCCGATTACTCCTATTTGGTTTTTACAAGACCAAATGCGAGTGACTGATCTAATTGCAAATGGAGGATGGAGGACTGATTTGGTGTCGGTTATATTCTGTCCAAATGATCGGGATAACATTCTCAACATCCCACTTTGTCCGGAAGGGGGGGGGGAAGACACCTTAATATGGCACTATACTCCGAAGAGGATGTTCACAGTATCCTCGGCTTTTAGGCTTGGTTTCCAGCATGAGTTTACACACATTGGAAGTTGTTCGGAAGCGCGGCCTCTCCGGAATACTATTTGGAATTGTAGGATTCCCCGAAGGTTAAGATCTTTGCATGGCAATTGTGCCATAATGCTTTGGCAACTGGTTTGAATTTACTTCGGAGAAAAATTCGACCCAATGCTGTCTATCCGAGATGTCAGTATCGGGTTGAAGATGATTTACATTTGTTTATTAAATGTCAATATGCGACCCAAGCATGGAATGAGACAGATATACCAGTTCTAAAATTTGTTCATAAAGCTAGCTCTTGGTTGCATCTGTTTCAAATCTTGGAGGATCACAAGGAACTACCTCTGCTTTTGAGTAAGCTTATTATCTGCCTTTGGGGTTTATGGAATTCTCGCAACCAGATTGGTTTTTTTTGGTGTCCAGACATCCCCCAAGGACGTTGTGCATAGAGCTTTGGAACTCCTGGAGTATTTCCAGAATGTTATGGATGAGGGGCTGATCGTATGGTTCTAAGGGTTGATCATCCATCTCGTTGGCTTCCCTCGGTGCAAGGAAGTTTGATGTTAAATACAGATGCTTCTTATTCTATATCCGGAGCCGGATATGGTTTTGTCCTACAAGATCACTAGAGTTCCGTGATAAAGTCGGGAGCCGGACCGTTACATGGTATCACATCGGCAAAACATGCAGAATCTATGACGATCTGGAGAAGTTTCGCATGCATCAACGAACATTGGAATACTCCTATAGTGGTGACCACCGATTGTCAAAAGATTGTTGCTCAATTTCATCAGATTGAGAGAAACATGTCTGCCTTAGGATGTTTTATGGATGGATTGAAACAGTTTACTAAAGAAGCCGGGAATTGTGCTTTTCAATTTTGTCCCTTTGTAGCTAATGGTATTGCACACTTGTCTAGCTAAAATAGACATTCTTTAACTTCGATGTACTTTGGTTGTACTCTTCACACTCTCACGTGTTGGATGCTCTTCATTGTGACTGGGTTTGCAACATATGAATGAAATTCACCCTTTGAGTTTTTTTTTTTTTTTTTTAAAAAACAATACATAAATGCATATAAAATACATTGTATAAATATATATAGGGTTTTAGATATCCATCAATATATATATATATATATATATATATATATCTCTCTTTATAGTGGTTTTAGATTCTGATATCTCACCCTCCCATTTGGGGGGTTAGATTTTTTTTTTTTTTTGCTAAATTAGGGGGTTAGATTTACTTATTATAAATAGTCCAATAATATGAGATTTATAAGTTTGAGCGGATATGATAGAAACCAAATTGAGGAATTTATTGAAAATAAAATAAATATTATTTTTTTTTATTATTGAGTAAAGAGTTTTAAATTTTCTTAATAATGGCTAGAAATTTTAGGTCACAATACACATTTTCATCAAGTTGATAAGTCTAATAATATTATCAATTTTGATGCATTTTAAATTAAAAACATTAATAAGTAAAAGATTTGATGTGCCCTGTTTAATAATAGTGAAACTTTAACTCAGAACAATTTTACATTTTTACTTGTTATTTTTACAATTTATAATTATTAATATTTTTTATTTTTTTAAAGTGTAATTTTTTGGTTTGCAAAAATGGTGGGAGTAATTTCTTAATTCATTTAAGATAATTGATTAGATTTTCGAATCGGATAGTATTAAAAGTTTTCTTAATTTAAGAAGATTGAGAAATAATTTGAAATGATTAAAATGCAAACTACTGACGGAGAAAGAAGATACTCATAATCATCCATCAACAAAAAAAAAAAAAAAAAAAAAAATACTCATAATCCTGTGCTGTGGATCTCCAATGGCTATATATATTTGAATTGTTATTGCTCATTTTAACTCGTACAAGATTATTCTACGGAGAGGGTGAGAGAGAAAGGGGAGGAGGTGAGAGAGTGGGATTTTGATTGGGGAATTTTGGTGTGAATGACTAAACCCTTGAAGAAAATGAGAGGGCAGGATCGGATAAATACTCTACCTGAAGAGCTGATTCTTGAGATCTTTGGTTACTTGGATAGCAAACCCAATCGAGATTCTATTTCTCTTGTTTGTAAGAAGTGGCTTGACCTAGAAAGGCTCACTCGTGAAACCATCCGAATCGGGGCTTCTGGTAGTCCTGACACGTTGGTCAATCTGCTTTCTCAACGCTTTGTTAATGTTCGAAACGTCTTCATCGATGAGCGGCTATCCATTTCTCTGCCTGATCATTATGTGAGTTTTTTTTCTTTTCCATTGATAGGGTTTTGCTTTCTAGAAAATTATATGGGTTTAAGATGATTTTTTAATTTTCTAATTCTTTTGTTAGGGTTAATGATGACAAATTTTTATTTTTAATGTTAATTTTAAACCTAATTTTGAATTGGGGGAGTCATAAAAACCATGAAGTTCTGCTGTACTGCTTATTGTGTTTTTTAATGTAATCATAAGGTTTTGAGATGCGGCTTTTGAAGGAATCTGAGGATATCTTTGGCTTTCTGCTTGTCTCTGAGCAAGGATAACCTAACTGGCCTTGTCTAATGGATTTTGGTCCCACTTTGTGATTTATTTGCTTGATTAGGAGTATGAGTAAGTTGCTTGAGTGTTTCTGCTACATTAACCCCCAGTACAAAACATTGTTTTCGAAACTTGTGTAGGGAAGAGGACGCGGTGACCGTCAATCTGGAGCTTCTTATCTCAGGCTTCGCTTTGGGGCTGATGAAATGGGGTATGAATACAACGAGACAGATTCATACTGCTTATCAGATGCTGGTCTGGCTGCTGTTGGTAAGGGATTTCCCAAGCTTGAAAGCTTGAGCTTGATATGGTGTTCTAGTGTGTCCAGTGCGGGGTTGAAGTCAATTGCTGAGATATGCAGTAGATTGAAAACTTTGGATTTACAGGTGTGCATCTACTTATAGAATTTGTTCTTTAGTTTCATTTGTATTTTTTTTTTTTTAATTTTAATTTTTTATAATTTTTATAATTTTTATAACAACCATATATTGTCTCTTGAAACTTTGATACATAATGAGCTGGAAGGCTCAGAAATACGTAGTAGGTGTAAAGTTTACACGCAGCTTCATATTCTGACTGTAGAGATCATGCAAGTTAAGTTATTATTATTATTTTTGGTTCCTAATGCTTTACTTTTTTAAGGGTTGTTATGTTGGAGATCAAGGTCTATCAGCTGTTGGGGACTGTTGTAAACAACTTGAAGATTTAAATTTGCGGTTTTGTGAAGGTCTAACTGACACTGGTGTGGTTGAGTTAGCTCTTGGTTGTGGGAAAACGTTGAAATCTCTTGGTGTTGCTGCTTGTGCCAAAATAACAGATGTGTCTTTGGAGGCTGTAGGATCTCATTGCCGATCTCTTGAGACTTTGTCACTGGATTCAGAGTTAATACAGGACAAAGGAGTAGTTGCTATTGCAAAAGGTTGTCAAGCACTTAAAGTTTTGAAACTCCAATGTGTTAATGTAACAGATGAGGCGCTGGAAACTGTTGGCATGTTCTGCAGATCATTGGAGTTATTGGCATTGTACAGCTTTCAGAGATTCACAGACAGGTGAATTATCCTTTTACTCCACTATTTAAGTTGTTTGTTCAATTTTGATTCTAGTGTTATTTGCTTTCTTAGATTTTTAACATTACGTAGACACTCATTTTTATTTCCCTTTAGTAGGCAAATAGCTTCAAATCCTGCGTGGGTTGCCTGCTTTTATTCAATATGTGGGATTTTTATGGACCTTCGAGTGTAGTCTCTGGTGTAAGGCATCTATATCAAATTATTTTTACTCTTACAACATTGTTTGGATGAAAGGAAAGGGAAAAAAATGCAAGGGACTCAGTTTGAGTTATCCCGCCAATTGGTTCTTTCACATGGAAGTAACATTGTCAGCTTGGGTATTTATATATATATATATATATATATATATATATATATATATATATATATTTTATCCTCCTCCAAATTTTCAATAATTGCTAGATTGTCTGGGAAGCTTTAATGGTACATTTTGAATTGCAGAGTCCATTCTGATAATTTAATTTAATTTTAAACAAACACATGAAAGCAATTTATTAACCTGTTTCATCATTCTGCTTCTCTCTTATACTTCACATAAAACTTTCTTCCTCCCAGTTTATTGTGAAGACCTGTTACATGGTCTGAATCAGTTGTCATACTTGATCTTGATGTCAAAATCCTGTAGTTCTTGTGACTTTCAAGTAGTAAGCTTCAGAAATTTAGTGTCCCCACCATTTATTTCAATCCCATTGGTTTTCATATAGCTAGCCATGGGGGAAAAGGGAAAAGGAAGCAGAGTAGATCAATTCTCTGTTTTCTAATCTTTATGTTATTCTGAATACTTCAGGAGTTTACTAGCTATTGGAAAAGGCTGCAAGAGATTGAAGAATCTTACCTTGAGTGATTGCTACTTCCTAAGTGACAAGGGATTGAAAGCTATTGCAGTCGGTTGCTCAGAGTTGACAATTCTTGAAGTAAATGGTTGCCATAATATTGGAACATCTGGACTGGAGTCCATTGGAAGATCTTGCATGTACAGTTCTTCCTGCCTATGTGTTACTTCCATTCTTTGTGGGGTTATGAATTTGTATTTGTTTGTTGCATTTTGCTTCTTCCTTGTTGATTATATGTTCTACTTCTCCCGATCAACATCACTTTTGATGTATATAGGAGACCTTACTTAGAGATGTGTGCATTGAATATCTTAATGAATTAGAATTCTTCTAGTGGCTAAGTTAGTCAAACAAACTAAGTAAATGCTTTTTTTTTTTTTAATTTTTTAATAAAAATCCGATCTGATAAATTGGTCACATCTCTTGTTGACATGGTATCTTTGAGAAACAGTAATACAACTTGAAAAGCTAAGTGGCTAAGAAGCAGATTTAATCTTGGGTATTGGTATGTTTATCTATACCTTTAAAATTGTTTCATGATCCTAATGTGTGTTCTTATATCATGAAATCAAAGGATGTTTTAGTGTGCTGTAATCCACATTGAGCTGATGAAGAACTCAAAACACACTGAAGTTTCAATTTCTTGTCATCTCAACTCCATTCAAACAATTTACTTGAAATGTGTGGTTCAATGAACCTATTAATTTCATATTTTGCAATCCATTCTGCAGGCGCCTTTCTGAATTGGCTCTGCTGTACTGCCAAAAGATAGGTGATCGGGCACTATCTGAAATTGGCAGAGGCTGCAAGTTCTTGGAAACTCTTCACTTTGTAGACTGTTCAAACATTTCTGATGATGCCATTTGCAGTATAGCCGAAGGCTGCAAGAATTTGAAGAGGCTTCATATTCGTCGATGTTACGGGGTATTGCATTTATTTTCTTATGTTTCTGGCCATTGCAATCCTGATAACTGTTCTTTTGATCAGTCATTATTTAATTTGCAATTTTCTACTTGGTACACCAATGTTAATGATCTCTTGCAAATTGGTATCATGTGGCTTTGCTTTATTTCTCATTCTCAGCCAAGAGGTGTCCGTACCTTTTTGTTGTTCTGCATTACTGCTACTCCACCTGTTTCTATGTTGATGATCTTATTCTGTTATCTTGTGCAGTTCTCCAGAGGAAGGAATTAGATATTTGAGATAGAAACATCATGTTCAATTGGTGAAATTTATTCCTCAAATTACGGGATGAATTAGTTCAAGTCATGATTTGAAAATGTTCTTATAATAGAGTTTGTAACTTTAATTAATCTTTGTAGTTGATTTAAGATAATTAATTTCACCTTACTGCTCTGCCAGATATTTACTTCGCATATACATGAATTCTTCTGGTTGTGATGAAGAGTTTTATGCATATTTGAAATATATCATCAACATATATTGAAATTACATAATTCAGTACTTTGTCTAATAATCACTGAGTTCCTCTGATGAGTTTTAACGATATTCTACAGCTTTTACTGAGTTAGTTTATTTTGATCTTTAGGTTGGCAATAAAGGAGTTATAGCGCTTGGTGAAAACTGTAAACATCTTACGGATCTCAGTCTGCGATTCTGTGACAAGTAAAGTCTCCCTCTCTGTCATACACACATTTTGTATTTGATTGAAAATATGCTTGAACTGCTTTGAGTTGCTTCTTCTGTAGGCAATTGGCCTTTGATATTCTAGCTCCCCTAATTCAAGTTTTGCTAGTTGAAAACAATGCAAAAGTAGAAGTATAACAGAAAGGAAGCTTTTAATATCCGTCTGGTGTTTGCCTTACTTATCATTTTTGGAAGAGAATCCTAAAAGGCAGGGAAAAAAGTGTACTTGGGCTTCTGTTTGTTCTAGGTATTAATTATAGAAAGAAGATGGTCATTGATGTCACTAAGAAATTTGTGGTCTTTTAATATGGTATACTAATCACTTATCCTGCCAAGTCCTGTAGTTTCCTTGGATGGTCAAACTTCTATGCATGCTTACCTGGCTCCCTGCGAAACCTTATATTCAATCTTTAAAGTTTAAGGGTGCACGTAGAGTTGACAACCATCGGGTATGAAATTGAGATTGGTTAATATTTCATTTTGAAAAGTAAGTAAGAGGGAAAAAAGTAATAGTAAACTTGAATTTTGAAAGAAAATTGGATTAATTTTTTTGGGTGGGAATACCAAAAACCAACTCAATAAAATTGCTACCCAAATTTTACAATTGTGGAATAAGCTAGAGTTGCGAGTCAATTGAGTTGGTGCCCAAATGCACCTGAAGAGTTTTCAAGGGGATTGGTACTGTCACTAGTTTAGGATTCTTATTAAGGTTTCATTATAAGTAGGACCTGATGGAACTACTTTGCTTATACTATTTTTTGGGTGTCCTTTACTTGACTGCTGTTCTTCTGTTAACCTGCATGCCCTCTAGTAATGAACGTATTAGGGGTTTTCTTAAGGATTCTTGTTTGTCTTTTTTGCCACTTATGTATTTCCCCTCTTTTCTTCTGTTCAATTTTTATCTAAATAGTATGTATCACTGGATAATTGACATCCAGCTGGTCTGTATGTATGTTGGTTCAACTTCTTATTTGACAGTACTAAAAATTTTGAAATTGATGACTTCTTCATCAGGATTAGAGATGAGGGGATAGTTTCAATTGGTCAATGTCACTCTTTACGCTATTTGAACATTAGTGGCTGCCAACATGTTGGGGATGCTGGAATTATAGCAGTTGCAAGAGGGTGCCCTCAGCTAAGTTATCTTGACGTGAGCGTTCTCCAGGTGCACCATACGATCCACTCATGTCACTTTTTCCTTCTGTTTCTCTTGTTTTTGTTTTGCATTTGGAAGCCTGCTGCTATTACTTGACAGCTTGTATTGTTCTTCTTCTAACAATTTGTGCTCTGTATCTGATCTTCAAAATTATCTTTGTTTGCATTCATATAATGTGACATCTGGGAGAGTTTTTTTTTAATCTTTTTTCTTGTTCTTTCTCCCCACTTGTTGGTCTGTTATGGTCTTAAAAATAAAAAAAAAAAAAAATGCCCCCCTTCACTCCCACCCACCTGGAAGATATGATTTATACTTGAGATTCTTTTTATTCACCCCCATTTTTCTGTTTTGGCAGAATTTGACTGACATGGCAATGGCGGAGTTGGGTAAGGGTTGTCCTTTACTTAAGGATGTAGTGATATCACATTGTCGTCGAATTACAGATGTTGGTCTAAGCTATCTTGTTAAAAAGTGCTTGCTTCTGGAAAGTTGCCATATGGTCTATTGCCCTTATATAACAGCATCTGGAGTTGCTACTGTAATTGCAAGCTGTGCGAACATTAACAAGGTTCTTGTTGAAAAGTGTAAAGTTAGCGAGAGGACTAAGCGGAGGGCTGGATCCATCATCTCCTACCTTTGTATAGATCTTTAGGATTTGCTGTGCTCTGCTCCCTGGACAACAACCTAAATGCTGGATGAAGATTAAGTTAGCGAGCATCAAGGCAACAGAAGCTGATATAAACTGATGTGTAAAGTCCTCAAAAAAGAAACTTTCAAATAGTTCTTATATACATTTTGAGGTAAATGTAGGTTATGCTGTACATTTCTTGTCATAAATAATATTAGTTTTGTGTGTATGTAAGTGTGATATATATCTATATATATTGTGGATTTGCATTATCCAATATGTTTTCTAGTGGAATTATGTACTATTACTACTAGAGCTATGCGAAGTTTTTATGGTAATGACTTATTTAAACTCCCACTTAAAAATGGGTATTTGTAGTCGTTATTTTTCCCCCTTTTCCTGGAATACTCTTTTTTTTTTTTATGGGAGGGGGTGGTAGGGGGTAAATTCCTGGAACACTCCTTACAGTTTTATAAATTCATGTCTTTAATTATAAAAGTGTAATAATAGTATATCGATTATAAAATTCTCAAAAAATCAATCTACCAAAAAGTTCATAAAATTTCTCGTCTTAGTGTATTTAAAATCCTACATCCTTTTTCAAAAAGTATGTTCCTACTAAGTAATAAAATTTTAAAGGAAAAATTGAAATTATACATTGCCCTAATTAGTTTATTAAGAAATGAAGAGGTTGGATTTCTTCTTTTCTTTTTTTTTTTTTTTTTTTAAAAAGACTTTTATGCAAAGTAGCATTTTTTAATTTATTTTTAGTGCATGTTTTCTAAAAGAAAAAGAAAAAAGAAAAAAGGATAAAAAAGAAAGAGGTTTTCCAAATACATAGAAAACCATTTTTACTGGAAACTTCAACCCGTACTAATTTGGAGAAACGACATCGTGTCCTTACTGAGCTTCCACTAGCCCCCGAGCTAAAGAAAACGCCTGAGGCCGGCGTCAGGACGCGCCGTTGAGGAAACTTTCTCTTCGAATCTCGAATTTTGGTAAACGCCCCGGTACAGTAGGAGAGACGTCAATGCCGGGTGGCTGCAGTATCAGAGCTCTTTGGATCCTGAACAATCAGGATACCGTCGTCTTCTCCAGGTTCCCTACGCTCACAGCTCTGATAAATTTCGCAGATGAATTATTCCACTTGTGTTATTTTCTGAATTCAGTTTAGTCTTTCAGAATTTGATATACGGAATTCTTTATTATCAATTTCACAGAAGGTTTCCAGTGGTGGAGAAGCGGTGGCGAGCGTCGTGTGAGAAAGAGAACCAAAATACAGGCACCGAGGATGGCGTCAAGCAATCAGTTGTGCCTTACCTTCCAACGGATTCTGAGTTCGCTGCTGCATTCATTGACCGTAAAAAGAGGTTTGTGTGTTTATTTTTATTTTCAATTTTTTGGTTGGATATTCTTCTACCAAACCTTAACTTAGGTAGTTAAATGTGTTTTTCTGCTTTCTATTAATTGTTTAATTCGTAAAATAGATATTTTTTTTGAAAGGAATTGAACTTATTCTTTGGATGTAAGGAGAGAATAATTTTTCAAGCGTTAATAAAGGTTCAGCACGATAAGGCATTCACTTATTTTACGTATGTCGATTGGTGATGATTAGGTTACTGGTTAAATGGATACAAAAGTGAATTAGTAAAAGGTGCTTAATGACATTGTTCAATTGCAATATTTTGGATTATCTGCAGTTAAGTCTTGAAACAGTAGGTGCAGAGTCTTACCTTTACTGGTAAAAGAGTTTGGAATGTGGTGTAACCCATGTTGTGTATATTCGTCCATCAACTTGGACCTATAAGTCACTTAACTCTTTAGGGTTAACTCTGTATATGTTTTTGTAGTTGGGAAGATGGGTCATGTTATAAACTTCGTCTTACACTTGTGTATTGAATCAACTCACAACTTCAGTTTTCCATGGAAAAAATGGATGCATGAAGACTTGGTTTTGTATAAAATCTCCATTGAATTGGTTTATGAAGACAAAAAACATTAAGTGCATCTGATAAGTATCTGGTTTGATTGACAGACATAAGCTATCTTAATATGGTTAATGTTTATTTTCCACACTAGATGACTTTTATTACAATTTAGCTGGTCAAATTTCTGTCGTTCTATAATTTTTTTCACTCCTAATCTACCATGAGTTTCCCATAAACACGCCTACTCCCCCATAATTGAAATTTTACATGATGCAAGCCTATTGTATTACTAGTTGCAGTATTTGTTGCAGGGAGGGTTCCGTCCGTGGATATGGCATGCACACAACTCAATCTGTTGAAGGATCAGATTCCTGGGTTGATGATCCAATTACACGTCATGTAATAAGTCTATATATCAATAAAGACGAGGGAGGAGAAAGTTATCTTTTTTGGCCACTAGTATTACATGTAAAGGGCCCTTATTACATTCTTGCTTTACCTTTGGTTGAACCCCATCATCTAAAGATGTATGCTACGATGTGTAGAAGGCCAGATTGTGGATATGCTGTTGGTGTGGATGAGAGTTTATCCTCTCTTATGCTTGATCTTCCTTCCATAACAGGGTATGGTAAGTTATGCATGACGTTATTTTTCAGTAGAACCAGAAAAGAAGATGTCTTCATGTTCCCGAGCTCATTTCTTCTTAGAAAATTGTTTCTGTCTCAAACATTAATGTTGGCAATTTGAGGAGTAGTTAAATTGGTATTTCTTCTTTTTTTTTTTCCTCTTTGGTTTATTTTGTATCAGATAGTTCTATACCTTCAGTTCTTGATTATAATGTTAACTTTCCGGTTAGTGCTGTGTTCACTGCAGTTTGCCAAAAAGTGCGTCACTAGGTAATGTTGTGCTTGTGGTCCTTAGTTTATCATTCTGATATTAGCTCAAAGTTGATCAAGCATCTCTTCTAAGATGATTTCTTGTATTATAATTTTTAATTTGAACTGGAGTTATTGTCATATACATATTGGAGGACTTGGATTGTCAAATAGCTGACTTCTGTGTAGAACAAGGTGCAAATGAAAATTGGAGTTTCCTGCTTGAGGGGTTTATGCAGATATTATTTTTGGTGCTTTTTTTTTGGGTTACACCCTTCGATGTTCTTATTTGTTCCTTTACAGTAATTATATTTAAATGGATCCTCACAGGTTTATTTTTTTTCATAGGGCTTTTATGGTGATACACGTAATTGGGGACATTGTGACAGGTGATATGGTGGAACCTGAAGTAGTTGTGAATGCATCTCCATCTGTTGGAGGTTTGTTGGATTCCCTCACTGGAAGCATAGGGATTTCAGCTAGAGCAAAGCCTGTCCCTGCACCAGTTGCTGCATCTGCTACTTCTAGCACAGCTGTAAGTGGAGCTGTAGGGTCTGATGCTCCAAAATTTGGCTCAAGGCCTCTAGACAAAGATGCACTTCGATCTTTTATTTCTAGTGCAATGCCTTTTGGTTGGTAATCTTTATTATGGTATTTCTCATCTCAGAAGTTTGCAAACTTACTGATGTTGTGAAAATGTATTACTTGGTGGTAAAAGGTTTCTTATTTCACTTAACCCAGTAATTAATCCCTGATGCAGGGACACCACTGGATATCAGCTATACCAACATCTACGCTATCAAGACAAATGGTTTCTCATCTGCTGATACACCTCCTGCAGACAGCAAGCAACCAGCATGGAAACCTTACCTTTACCGGGGGAGGCAGAGGATTCTGTTCACAATTCATGAGACAGTCCATGCTGCAATGTATGACCGTGATGAGATTCCTGATTCTATTTCAATCTCTGGTCAAGTTAATTGTCGAGCAGAATTGGAAGGACTGCCTGATGTATCCTTCCCTTTGTCAGGATTGGAGTCTGCTCGTGTCGAGTTATTGTCTTTTCATCCTTGTGCACAAGTTCCAGAACATGGTGGAGATAAGCAGGCTATAACATTTTCTCCACCATTAGGAAACTTTGTGTTGATGCGATATCAGGCATGTTGTAGTTCTGGGCCTCCAGTTAAGGGGTTTTACCAGCTTTCAATGGTCTCTGAAAATGAAGGTGCATTTTTGTTTAAGTTGTGCTTGATGGATGGTTATAAAGCACCATTGTCATTGGACTTCTGTACAGTGACTATGCCTTTCCCTAGGAGAAGAGTTGTTTCTTTTGACGGAACACCTTCAATTGGAACAGTCTCAACTACAGAGCGGTCAGTTGAATGGAAAATTATATTAAGTGGTCGAGGAATTTCTGGGAAGAGCATTGAGGCAACGTTTCCTGGAACAGTTAAATTTGCTCCATGGCAAATCCAAAAGTTACCTTCTTCTGGATCAGTAATTGGAAGTCTTGATGATGAAGACAGTGATTTTGAAGCAGAGTCAGAAAGTAACATGGTAAACTTGGAGGATTTTCTAATGGAGAAAATGAACAAGGACCTTCAGGCAGTTGATCTTGATGAACCATTCTCTTGGCAGGCATACAGTTATGCTAAAGTATGTTCTCTCCTATTGCTATCTCTAGATGTGGTTTCATAATTTATGGAAGTGATCTGTTTTATAAAAGTGAAACCGCCTGGATATCTTTATTCTGTGCTACTGCTGTTTATGTTTGTGTTCTGATTTTCGGTTCTATTCTTTGTGTGTACCCTTTCCAATTACTCTGAGGTGTAAAAAATTATATCTTTATGTTTTGAAGGAATTAGGTAAATTGCTCAAACAGTCATGAATTTTCATTGGTTAACCTTCTGGTCCTTTTAGAAAATTTTATTTGAAAAATTAAATTTCCCACAGGCTTAACTGTGTAGTGGATCATCATTGTGCAAGGCATATATTAAAACAGAAGAATGGCTAGATTGTGTATGTTTGTGTATGAAAGAATGAAGGGAAGTATACAAAATTTACTTCTAAAACTCTAAACCCCAAACACAGCTTCATCTGAAGGTTGGGACACTTCTGGCAGCAGTCTCAATGATGAACTTCTTGCTAGAAGTTTAACTAGGCTTTTAATATTATGACTTTTTCATCTATCCTGAAACTTGATTCTTCTAGATTCCACATTTTCTGATGCTTTAAAGTGCTTCTTCCTGCTAACTACTGTTCCCTCGGCATTGCTGTAAAAAAGAGATATAAGAAGTTTGGGATGGTTAGATAAAACTTTTTATTGAAATTGAGATTTCTGATTCTGGACTTAGAAAAGTTTGATGAAAGATTAAACTTTGAAGTGCAAAGAAATGTGATGAAACTAGTTGGATGAGATAATAATGGGATCTAAAGTACATGGATGCATGGTTCATTGGAAATTGGACCAAGTTACACACTATCAGGTTAGAACATTAAAGTTGATCCCCTAGGTTGAGAACAAAATAAAATTAGTAAATACCCCATGAATTGCATATTTTTCAGATATACATGTTAATGTTTATCAGTGCTCTCAATGTCCCTATTGTGAAGTCATCTGTAGAAGAGATCAAATTTCTTGAGAATCAAAGGAAAAACCACTGAAAAGTGAATTTACTAATGTGCATGTCCATGTTGGTTGTTGTACTAAACTGGATGTTCTTAGGAGTGTCGAAAAGGATGTTAGATGACAATTTTATGTAGGTCATCATTAAATTGCAGGAGATTGGCTTTTCTTTGGGTACTCTTAACTGAGAGCTGAGGGGATGCAATTCTTCTTTTCACTTGATAGTAATTAGGGTAAATTTTGATAGGAATTTTTTTCCCCTTTAAATTTTTGGAGAAGTAAGAGTAGACTTTGTAAAAAAAAGTGAGTTTTTTATATTATTTTATATAAGAAATTTCTTCTGAGTTTTGGAAGAGTAGGGCAGGTATTACTTGCGCAACCAGCAGCTGTCCAACATTATTTCTGAATGTTGAAACAGTCAATTATGCCTTGAATATGATTGACCATGTCCCAACTTACTATAGACCATTGATGGGATAATAGGGAAGTTTACCAAAAAATGGTTGGCTATATCTTGAACTTTTGAACATTATATTTTGGTTTACTACGCATGATTTAATGTTAATAAAGATATCTAAGTAAGAAAATAGTTGACCATATGCTGCACTGCATTTGATCGACTATGTTTCAAGTTGTTTTAGATGATCTGATGAGATCATAGAGATGCTTAGCTTTGCTGTCAAATTGAAAAAAGTGGTGAGAGCATTTTTCATGACAAAAAGGGCTGGGATTCTTGTTGAAATGAAGCTGCAGAAACTAAAATAATTTTGTCCATAGAGATCCCCTTATTTAAACAAGATGAGATAATGGCCAAACAGCAAGTTGACAGAGGATTGACGAGATAAGTAACTAGGAATGTATATATACTTTATATATAAGAGGAATGACAAATTTTGTGTTAGGTGAATGTCTTGTCTTGTCTTGGAAGCTGAGTCGAATTGTTTTGCATTCAAAACTAGATTCAGTTTCATTCATAATCAAGCTTTGGTTTATGTGCCTGCAGGTGTCTTTCAAGATGGTTGGGATGTCGTTGTCTGGGATGTCTATTGATCCCAAATCTGTAAGTTGCAATACATTTGTTTTCTTACCATTCAAGTTATTCTTCTTGCTGGAATGGACTACTGAACCATTAGATAATATCAGGATGTTCAACATGTCTTCCTCGTTTTTCTCTTTCTTCTTCTTTGTCCCTATGGTGAACATGTCTATGTGTTTATTCGGTAACTACTGCTGTTGCAATGGACTTGCCTTCATTTCAGGTTAAAATATAGGATTACACTGGACACGTTTTCTTTTTGCTCTTTCCTTTCATATTGTTGAGGAAAAGGAAAGAGAAAAAGATAAAACACTGATCTAGTATTTGTGATGGGTTTTCTTTCTTGTTGTTGAGGAAAGATAGCAATAATCCCAGTCCAGGATCTGAAGGTGCATTTGCTATTTACCTTTAAGGATCCCTTTGATAAATAAATAAACAAATAGCAATCAGCACTCCGTTCTTTAATTACTTGCCTAGTCTACTCATTACTTGTAAATTGTAATTCATGAAATCCTGTTTCATTATTTACCAGTCTATACTCTTTTCGCATGATATTATTCCTGGAAGCAAGTTCAAGACTGTCTTTTCCCCTTTGTTTTGTTTTGTGTTTTTTTTCCCTTAAATTCCTAATACTATAAATTCTACCTTCTATTTGCAAGATGGCTGGAATTTTATATGAATTAAACTGAGAAATCTTGTTGCAACTACTTTCTTAATTTATGCAGTTTACTATGCATCTTGACTGTCTAAAATAGACACCTGATCTGGAACATCACTTAGTTTCTTAAGCAATAGGAATGGTTTTTTTTTTCTTTCCTTCTTCTTTTTCCAAAATGAAAACAAGTAAGAGGCCATTTGCATAGCAGTTGTCATACATGTTTATATCGATCAAACTTTTAAGAATTGTGTCATAATCAGTTTTAGGTGATAATTTATGTGTTTGACAATTATGCTGTTGACGTAATTTTAAGTTATATATCTTCAAAATGTTTCTAATTTGATTATTTATTAAATTATAATTTTAATATTTTAATAAAAGCTATAAATTAATACTTATTAATTTTTAAGAATAATTTTAAAAAACACATTATATAATATAGCATGTTAAAATGAAACAATCATATTAAAATTATTTTTTTCCCCTTGTAAATAATTATGACGTATAAAACTAAATGATGGTAATTAGAAAATTTATCAAAATAAGGTCTCTAATTTGAAAATTGAAAGTTATAAAGTTGTGATTGAAAATGATGTTTGATGAAAGTTGGGTTAGCTTTTCCTAATCAATAGGGATTTTACTGTCAGGTCAGGACTCAAACTCTTTGTTTGGCTTCCCTTCTCTAATTCACTTTTATGTCTTCCAGCAAGCACCATTCTCTGTGACCAGAGCTGCTACAGCCAAAATCACTACCAGACTACATAATTATATTTATATTTTAGAGTCAGATCAGGACTCTAAAGTATTTTCTCTTTGTTTGGCTTCCCTTCTCATCTTCACTTTTAATTTCTTCCAGCAAGCACCATCCTCTGTGACCAGAGCTGCTACAGCCAAATTCACTACTAGACTATATTTTAACACAAATTTAAAATCTAATCGTGCTTTTACTCAAATCCAAACAGTAGCAATGATTAAAGAGCAATATTTCCGCTGTTCTTCAAAAGCTAGCAAATCATATCAAACTTCACATCAGAATACTCCCATTATCTTAAGTACATAGATTTATCATTAAAATCTTTCAAAAATCCATGATTTAACAATATATAGAAACAGAGAATCACACTAGATCAATTATTATACTGTTAGAAATGATGAAATAGTAGTTTTAATAAACTGTCCTTGATGAGTAGAGGTCAATGGTTGCAATGGATTTGCTGAAAAAATGTTGGAGCAGAAGCTGATGGCATCCACCGGCTGTGCTGCGAGGAGAGTGGTGGGAAGAAGACCTGTGAGGACAAGAATTGTGGCTTCTGTGTGTGGACAGTCAGTAGGAAATATGAGGAGAGGATAATAAATGGGAAGATGATGAAAAGGGAAGTAGGGTTTTCTTTTGTTTTTGCTTGGGACAAATAAGTGGATGGGTTCACCCAACAACTTGGATTTTAAATGGGTTTCATCTTGCTTTCTTCAAGTGCAAATAGAATTGGGGATGTAGATGCCATAGAGATGCAATGAATTCTTAAGCAGCAAAAGATGACACACAAACTCTGTTAAAACTATCCTATAAAATGGCATACACTAGTTAATTATAAGAATTTTAACCAACATATGGACATGTCTTGATTTTAACCTGGCAGCTTCTACTTCTAATAGTTCCACTCTATGAAATCAGATTCAAGATGATTGCTCTCTGCCAACATTTATTACGTCTTCTATTTCTGTTGTTGATTTTCCTATTAAGAAGTTTGTGATGACTTATTCATTGTCTAGTATGGTAACTCTAATAAGTTTATATATTTTAGCTGTATATTCATAAAGAGTTTGGTGCTGCAGGTAAGCATTTTTCCAGCCACAAAAGCACCTGTGGAGTTGTCAGCTCAGGTATTACAATCTTATTTCATATGCATATTTGTAGTTTGGAAAGGTTTCACTAGTACTCCCTCTGTCTTAAAGATCTTGTCATTTATATTTTTAATATCTCAAAATACTTATCAATCTCTTATATTCTTTTAACATTTTTCCTCCAAAACTGCCCTTACTCTATTTACTTATACATTCCCTTGGAATCATTCAATGCCTTTGGGAAAATGTTAATCATTTGGTACTATTAACATTTTCTTAATTCTAGTATCTTGTCTTATATTGACATATTTTTTAGGACGGGAATGTTTAGTTGAAGATCTTTTAACTTTGTTCTTATACTACATAAACTACATTACTGTGACTGGAAAATTAAATTTATTCCTTGCTGTGCAATTTGATGCATTTCAAGGATGTTATAACTTATCAGTTTGCTTCTTCTTTCATGTCAAGGAGTTTTACAGTGGCATGCCCAATCTATGTTTCTGCAACATATCTTTATCCATATTTAAGCAAACATTTACTCCATATTTCCTTTTATCCTTTGTGCTCTTTAGAGATATCAGAAGGCATAGTACTTACATATGAACAAATCTGACTCTAGTTTTTGATCCAGTCTAAAAATTTTGGGGACCCTTACTGATGAGTAAAATTATCCTTATTATTAACATGATTAGTAGTGGATTAGTATATTCCAATGTTTTAAGAATTACAGAGTACAGGTATTAGATGGAATAATATGTTTAGAATTAAGAAAGGAGATGTTCAATTTGGTTACCTTATCATAGAAACAGGGGCATCCAATTTTGGATACAGGGAGTAAAGATACACGTTTTGGAGTGCAAGAGAATCTCGTTTGCTTGTAGTTAGTTTGAGGGGGAAAAATACTATCTGTTCCAGGCTGTTACTTATTTCTCCTTAAATTTGGATTTTTTATTATTCTGCCCACCCTTCTCCCTCCTCACTTTTGCTGGGTCATTTTTTAGTAGTCGTGCAATAATTTTACAGGGAAATGTAGGCCTAATATATAGATACATAGAAGGATGAACTTTCTGCACCAAACTATGATGGGATTTGAATAATTTATGTATTTTATATTGGACATGGGTAGCAGATCATCAAAACTATCCTTTTTTCTTCATTTTTTTGGTTTAAGATCGATGCTCCTATTGTTACCATCTCCATCCAAATTGAATTTTCCTCTTTGATGCATTTTCATTTTGACTGTAAGCAAGTCATCTGATCATCCTTGTTAACTCAAATAATAATGGTGAGACTCCCAAGTTTGTGGATTCATGTCCCCTAAAGTTAGGAACGCATTTGAATTTTAAATGGAAAATGTTTATATTCTGGAAAATTCGTTGGTACCCCCCAAAACATAAATGTGGGTATAATTGGGATGGAGGATATTATAATTGTTCTGCAAATAATTTGGATCTGTTTATACTGGAATTAAGTTCTAGCCAATATAAATTTGGAATGCTTTATCTTTCATAAGATTATGACACATTTCTTTTGGAGATATAATATAAATTCCCTTGTTTTGGTACACTGATAAAATAGGTTATTTCTGGAGATTATATCCTATGGAATACACTGGGAAAGTGTCCTGTTGCTGCCATGCCAAAGGTTTAATTCTATGTGGTATGTCATCATTGGATCTTTAGTTGATCAATCAAATAGCTTTCTGTTCTTTGATTGGCTAACAAGAGCTCTCTTCACAATATGTCTAAGATGTACCAGAAAGGATCCTTACATTCCAGAATGTTAATGATGTGACAATGCGGCCATCATCTCCCTCCTTGACTGATATTTGAATCAGTGTTTTTGTGACAAGTTGGCCAAGTTTTTCAGGTATGTTGCTTGGGGAGGAGTGCATAGTACAGCATATCAAAGAGCCAATATCCTTCCCATAGTTTTTCCTTTAATTTCTGGTACTCCTATCCCCTTGGAATATATGATATCTCCCATTTTTGACCTGTGATCATTTGGTTGTTAATGAAGTGATTCGTTTGCTTTATACATATTACATATGGGTGCTGTATAATACTTGCTGTAGAATTATCTTGAATTTTGCCTCAAGGGGACAAAAGAGTTAAAAGAGACTACCTCAGAGTTGTGTACTCAAATGTTACTTGGCTCATCAACTGGAAATTGTTTCTTGACTAAAACAATAATCTATAGAATTTTAATTAAGACATTTCTGTTTGCTTTTCTTTCTTTCTTTTTTGGGTATACTACATGGATTACAAAATGTCATTCTGGAAAGAATGAATTCTTGGTGAAATTGAATGGATTAAACAATAACTTTTCCCAGTTATTTATTTATTTCATACGATTTTCCTTTAAATTAATAAGTTTGTAGTGTCAAAATAGTAGAAGAAGAAATGGTGCCAATAGAAGTGTGGTGCGAGCATTGGTTCTGAAGAGCCGCAGTACAAGTCACCTTAATGGACTGCTATGAATATATGGAGTCTGGAGTAAACTTACTTCATGATATTTGGGTTAGTTTGACCACGTCATAGCAAATAGATGTGAGCACAAATATTTTGGTACAAGTCATTAATGTTGTCAAGGTTCTGAGTCATTAATGTTACCCGAAAAAAATACTGATCTAATGTGTTCATTTAAAGTATATTCAGAAATTCATATGAATATTTTCTAAACTTCATTCTTAAATTATTACTAACTTTAAGTATTAAAGGGTTTAGATAGAGTGAATATTTGTCTTGGATCACAACTCATTCGCTAAGGAGAAATTTTTTTTATTGAAATCCTTATAATCAGTATATTCCCAAAAAAAAAAAAGTATATTTTGCTTACGTGCAGTGCAGCCTAAATATTTTTTGGTAACATCATGTTTCTTAAGAATTAGTTTGAGTTATTGGATGTAGTTATACTTTTTTTATAAAAAAATTGAATTTCAGGAAAATGTGTTTAAAATTAGAATATTTTTTATAAAGATTTGGGAAAAAAAGGAAAAGAGAAAAAGAAAAAAAAAATTGAGTTTTGTGAATTTTATAGATGGATCAATAATTGGACGCAAACAGTGTCGGTTCATGTGTATAGCGATTAAAAATAAATGGAAAATCAATAGTACATAGTTACAATTAAAAAATTCTTAAAAATTGTCGAAATGTTTGTGGATGAGTTGGTAGCAAGGCTACACCCAAGTACACTACTCATCCAAAGGGTGGGAGTTCGACACCCTTACTCAGTTTTAGTACTGTCGGATCCGGATGTGAATTATTCGGGTATAACTCGAACACCACACGAAAAAAAAAAAATCTTAAAAATTTATAAGAATATAGATACAAAATGACTGATGATGTTAAGAATGCAAAGTCGATGCAATAATGCTATTCTGTAAAAGAGGGAAAAAAAAAAGGAAAAGTGAATAAATATGTCAATTCATTTATGAGATCTTGAAAGATTTTGAAGCAACAAAATAAAACCTTTAATAAGGTTCAAGGAATTATAACTAAAATGAAAATTCAAGTGTGACTGATAATAATAATAATAATAATATGAATGGGTACTGTCATATTAAATAGAAGACTATACATAGAATGAAAAAAAAAAAAAAAAAAAAATTCAATTCTCTAATGTTAACCTAAAATCTCTGCTACCGAAGTTTTTCACAACAAAAATGCATGCATGCATATATGCAATAATCATGGGGGAAAAATCATATATATATATATATATATATATATATATATATATATATATATATACATACATATAAATCGGAGATTTGAATTAATTTTTAATTACAAATACATATATACAAAAAGGCTAAATTAAGTTAAGTATAACTCAATTAAAACTGATAGATCATTCTTCTAATGCAACTCTAGACGATCGATAAAGATCATAGGGCGTCCATAGATAGTCAAGCGTGCACGGTTTCCTCGCATCCAATCTTAACCAAGGCTTCCCTTTACCACTCCAATGTAGTAAACTAATTGCTCCAGGATGAAGCCTTCTACATTTTCCTTCAAAATTATCACCACCTAAACCATGTTGGTTCCATCTATGTTCTACTGCTTTTATGTTACCTGCAAAAACGAGCAGAATTGGAGGCAGCGATCCGAGATGGTAAATTCTTCTTTGTTTCTGTATTTTCATCCATTTCTCTACTTTTTTCGTGTAACCGCCTCTTCTCCATTTCTCTACGTCCACAATCATTACTCCGGTGTTGAAGTAACAAGGTTTCCGTCGCCCCCGGCCTGAAAAAGTTCCGGTCAAATTAATGTCCGACCAAAATGCGTCGGTAAAATATGTGGTGAAATTCGCAAGGCAATATTCAGGAGCTGCCAATACTTTGTCTTCTAAATCCACGCTCCATAGCTTGGAGATATCGTCGAACACAATTACGTCGGAATCTAGGTAAATTACGCGCGATACTTCCTTAGGGAGAATGTCGCTCAAGTAAATGCGCGCGTAATTCAAGGGCTGATCCAACGCCTGACGAACCGATTTGGAAATTTTGTCTCGAACTCGATTGGAATCGAAGCGGTAAATTTTGAAATTGAGGTAAGGAAACGTGGATTTGATGAGAGAGAGGATTTCTGGCTCGACGCGAATTGTTAGGAAATGGAAAGAAACGTTTTCGGGGCAAGTCGCGTGTCGTAAAATGGAGAAAACTGCTGCTACGGTGCCGCGAATGTAGTTTGCATCCAGAGGCATGACAATGTGGATGATATCTAATGGAGGATTCTTCTTACTATTATTATTAATATTAATATTACCTATAACAGTTCTGCATTGATCGCCATTGCGAAAAGCAGGTGCTTCTCGAAAAGAAAACATGATCAGGTCTGAAGAAGGAGGTTTTTGAACGAGGTTAACACGAATTGCATGTGCCGCCGGAATAAAGTAAGAAGAAGAAGAGGTAGCTTTAATGGCGAAAGGTGGCGGTGGTAGGAGGAGGAGAGACAGGAGGCCGAGGAGTTGGAAACGAGGAAAAATGGAGGTGAAGTAGTAGTGGTAGCTCCAAAAGGCCATCCTGCCCAAAAAGCCTGTGTTTCTTCTTGCTTAAGAAAATAAAAGAAAAAGAAAAGGAGTAAATTTTAGGGTTAGCTGGCCATTAGAGGAGCTGCGGGTGAGAAAGATAAGGAGAAAGTTCAGGTAAAAACAGTGGATTTTTTTTTTTTTTGTTGGGATTTGGTTGAAGGAAAGGGAACACTTGGGAAGAGAAGAGATGTGAGGCTGGGAAAGAAATTCGGACAATTGATTGTTATTTCAGTAATAATAATAATAATATTAAGTATTAGATTGGTTTGGAATGATTCTAAGAATATAACTCCGTTTCTTTTTCACTCTTACCAAAAAAAAAAAAAAAAACTCCGTTTATTTTTTACAAACTGAACCTGAGGGGAACCGTATCTCAAATCCCGTTTTGACAGGGGATTTTCCGCTTTGACTGAATTCGAGGATGGGGATTTCACCATAAATCTCCGTTCCGTTATTATCCCTATTTACTTTCTAAGATAAAATAGTAATATTATTAAAATTTTCTAATGTAACAAATAAATAAAAATTGTGAACATGAGAATCTTATTTAGTTCAAGGTTGTGAAATATTTTTACCTCTCTGAGCTGCCTTGTCAAGATGACAGGTTTGTACATTGTTGTATTGGAGTAAACTACTAATTGCATTTGCAGCATCATCAAAACTAGATGATCTATTTAAGACTTATTCCATCCTCCCAACTGATAATTCATTTCTCTTTCTGGCAAATGTTTCAGCTACAAGGAGAGGGAAAGCAATGGTTGCATCGCAATGTACCTGCTCAAATAAACAGAAAGTTTAGTCAGACATAGAATAAATAGAAGTGCAAAACCCACTACACTTTGTAAATTTCGAAGAAAAGACACATCACACAACCTAAAAACATCTGAGAAATAGAGTTGAATGTAGTCTGTATCTAATATATGATGTATATGTACAAATCTGGAAGAGAGTTAAATTAACCTTTACGGTCTTTGCAGAACCACGGATCTTTCCCCAGGATACAGCTTCATCTGGACGTGCACCAGAATCACTTCCATCGTACTCTTGTGCTGTATTAATGAAGACAGCATAGTCTGCACCATTTCTCATCATGTTTGCATTACAAATATGATGCTTTGGTAGTCCCCCACCAAGAATAATCATTCCTGTCTTCCGAAGGCCAGCGTGAACAGCCTCACCATTCATGTTTCTAATATCTGCTTGAATAAAGAAATTGTCTTATAATAGAGGAGTAGCAGGTATACAAATATGTAGTGTATTAAATGCAGTTTAATGTCTGCAAAAGATTAAAGAGTAGTATAAAGCTTACCCTGCACAAGATCGATAACTAAACCAGGATTGCGGAATGAATGGAAGTATAGCATATCTCCTAATGAGCCATCAGTTAAACCAGGACAGTAAACAGAAATATTGTGCTGCAAAAGATTTACAAAAGACTAATTCATCTAATTAGAATGTAGAATCCATTTTCCACCCAAAACAGAAGGAAAAAAAAAGCAAGATGATTACAGAGTTAAACTATCTAAGCAGACAAGAAAATTGGGTTTACAGGGTTACTTTAGACTGTCCTTTCAGAAGAATTTACAGTTCCAAGGATACAAGGAAAAGCTGGAAAACAAGAATGCTGCAAATTACTCGAGGTTAATTAGCTAAGATGTAAGCAATATATTTAATGGCACATTCACTTCTTTCCAGTATCCTACTTAAGTTCAACATAAACCAATTTACTATATGGAGAAGAAACATTTTTACGAAGTATATAATGAAAAAGCACAATATGCCAATCAGCCTTATACTTTTTCAAATCCTGGTTCTTGCCTTCCAACTTCAAAAATACATAATTTAACATTTAAACTTCAGAAAAGTTCTAAAGAACCCTTATATCCATATGATTCATTATAAAAGGGTCTTTTCAATTCCCATCACAGCAATGTGGTGAAAGTTCTTCCTCCAAATTCTTCATCACTGGCCACATCACAGTTCATTATTTTTCGATGTTTTCTTACTTCTTTTCATGCTTTACGATTGAAGCAATGCAAAAAAAAAAATAAAAATAAAAATAAAAAGGGTTTACTATTGTTGACACATTAAAGGACCTCATGAATAGGCATAAATATCTATATAAAAGTCATGACTTAACCAATCATGAGAACAGAAGGACTCTTCTTAAGCCTCGTTCTTAAATGTTAAAGGCTTAAAATTAGGCATTTTAAAGTTTAAGGGCCAAACCAAAATTTGAGGAAATTCAGGTTGACAGACATATTTTGCCCATGATGAAATCAATATATTAAATTACAAAAGAAACATGTATTTTCTTCAGACTAAAGAACACGTTCTATTGAACAGAGAAAAACATAATCATAATAGAACAACAAAATGTTGAGCATTCAAAGAAGAGCTTTCATGCAGAAAAAATGGTGATAATGTATGAGTTGTAAAGAATTTTCATCTTTTGAACAAGCAACAGAAGCTGTCACCATGTCACAGAAGACACCAGATTAATCTACCTTGTAGGCCTGGTACAAGTACGAATTCTCATCATTGATTTCCTTTCCAAGGCGTGATATTACTTTAGACGGCGTCCACAATACATTCTGAACAGAAAAGAAAGAAAGGTGGTATGATTCAGAATGCCTTCTTCCATCACTATCTTTCTAACTGTCCCAGTAAAGAACATACAAGGGGAGGAAAAGAGGCTTGTTATATGAGTCTAAGACAAATAAAGAATATCAATCAGAAACTTTAGCTTTCACCAAACGCAAAGACATGACAACTAAAAGCAGTAAATCAGCAAACTCTCTGCCTTACATCATAAAATGACAATCTGAAATACATAAGATATAACAATGGAAGCATACATTTGGACAGATTTGATGTCATTTTAATAGTTCTTTGCTCCAGAAGTTAAAAGCCAGACAGTAAATTGTAAAATGTTCAGCCAATAAAACATCACATCATGCAATTACAGTATAATTGGACTTATACGGTTGATGATAAAGTTGATCTGACTGCTAAAATTGCAATTTTGTATGTTTTCCTCATGAGAAGATATAGAACAGGTTAGGTTGCCTCAGAATTAATCATTAAAATGTCTTAGGACAGTATATCTGACCATGTAGGGATACCTGTGATGATTGTTCTTCCAACATCTTATCAAAGATTGGGATAATCCAATCCTCGAATTTACAATAGTTGTCATTTGGCACCAACAAGTTACCTATGCGATTCAACCCTTTTGAACGTAAGGCAGCTCCAGGTAGAGAAAAGTCACCTTTAAAAGTGGGTGCAAGGCACTTAATCAGGTCTTCTTCTACACCACCAGCTGTGGTAACCACTACATCAACCTACATGTCAAATGAATTATAATCATGGGAAGGCTAGATCTAGAAATATTCATGAACAAACCATTTACGCTTGAACTTATATTGAATTTTCTGAATTACTAGTAACTATAATTTACTAGAATTAACAAAGTCAAAGAGAAAAATGAAGCTCACCATATGATGTTGAACAAGATACCGAATTGTGTCTCGAACCCCTGAAGAAACAAGATTTGAAGTGAACCCAAGGAACACTTTACACCTCACCAATTCTCTAAATGTTGGGTCTCTTTCCTCTTCACTACAGTCCTCAGTTGGAGGCTCATCCAAAAGCTTCCAATCTAGCTTCAACCCATTAAACCAAAATCAAATAAACTTCAAAGTAATGCAGAAAATATCCAAAAACAATTCTAGTTCAAAAGAAAAAAAAAAAAAAATCCATTTTAAGCACTTGGTACTGAATGTAGATATTTGCAATAAATTCCCTATACTACCAGTAAAAGTAAATTTTAATTTACTGACCATTTGGTTGACAACATCAATAGCATCACCGAGATTAGATGCTTGAAAGCCAGTGGAGACCATGGATTTGAGAAGCTCCCGATAGTCCACTCCTCTATTGAAATCATATCCCTCAATTTTCATGCAGGTTCCTTCCAGGGATTCTGATGCCTTAAAAGCTGCTGATCGAGCAGAATCCAAGAAATCTTGCTCCATGGCATCACCCATCTCCCTGGAAATGCTGGAGTGTTAGTACTGAAGTGTCTGAGAACTGTGCGTTCCCGTAATACCTGACCAATCAATGATAAGGACATAAGCATTTTAGCAAACACATAGAATACAATCACCAAAGGGATTTTCAGACAAGTCTTCTTAGATTCAGAATTTTATACTACTATTAACATATTTTCTATCCATATTCATTGCCGGGGCTTCTTTAGCAACATTTTAGGTTCAAGAAAATGATCAATTGCAAGAACCCAAAGAGAAATCTTGACATTCAAATTAGTTCAAAAAATTTAAACAAAATTTCCGCCTATGATTGGACTTAACTGCAATAAGCAACAAATTTGCAGTTATTTTCAGAGTTTGATTAAAAGGTACACAATTCTTTAAACTACTTTCTTTATCAAATTCTTAACTTCTTGGCAAAAGCTTTGCAGAGTTAATCCCCCCCACCCCCCCAAAAAAAAAAAAAAGAAAGAAAAGAAAGAAAAAATATCCGATAAAACACATAAATCAACGGAATATCCAAAGCAATCAAAGTAATTTCTCCCAATAATCAGTAAAAGAGCACAATTTTCATGAATAAACTCAAGATAATCATACAAACACATGCAAAAACTGAGCACCTTCTCAAAGAAATTGCACCAAAAAAAAAAAAAAAAAAAACCACAGTAGCTGCAAAAAACAGAAAGAATTCCCGGTGAAATGTATCATATGTATATAAAGCTTTTAGATTTGCAGAAACTAGAGACCTTCTTGATTGTGCAATTCAGCAAGAAAGAGGAAAGGCGAGCGGCCGAGTTCAGGGGACGAATTTATTCCCTTTATACTTTTTTTCTTTCTTTCTATTTCCCTTTTTTTATTTTTTCATACCTTTAAAATATTTTAAGTTGTATATTCGTTTTAGTTCCTTTTGTAAGAGCATTTTAATTTTTTTTTTTTAAAATTTTATATATAAAAATTAAGTGTGTTAATTATAATTTTAAATTAAATTATATAGAATTAACATATAAGAATAAATGATTTATAATGGTAAAAAGAAAAAATTAATCAAATAATCATCAAACATATGTACTATAGAGCGTTTGTTTAATTTTTTGGAGCAAGAAAAAGAATTATTATAGACAATATTTTACATATTTAAAAAATAAAATATTAAATTTGGTGATCTCTTCAAAATAATTTTTGAATTTAATAGTGAATACTAGTTGTAAAAATTAAAAATTACATTAAGTGGTAAAATTTTTTACATTATTATTTTTAAATTTAATTTAATAATAATAAAAGCATAAATCTAATCAAATTTGTCGAGGTTGTGTGGTGGAGTGGCAAGAGCCCACCCTCCCAACCCCCACGTTGTGGGTTCGACACCCGATCCCCCCTCCCCCATGTATCAAAAAAAAAAAAAAAATCTAATCAAATTTAAATTTTACATTTTGAAGAAAAAAAATGAAATACATTGGAAAATTGTGTCCTTACAAGTAATATTTCTTAAGTATTAAAGAAGGATTGCAATGTTTCTCCTAATGCTTCTCCTCGGGGCGGATGGTCGAGGGTTCGAATCCCTCCGAGGTGGTTAGTACCACGTTAAAACCTCACCCTCGAGTAAGAGTTGGACTCTACGAACGCACCCCAGGCCGAATCCGGATTAATCGGCTTGTGTGGGTTCGGATACCGGATGGTTAAACAAAAAAAAAAAAAAAAAAAAAAAGAAGGATTGCAATGTAAATGTAACTAAGAAAATAATTAACGTGTAAGAAGAGAGGTAAATCTACAAAGAAATATAATCAGATCTATTGTTTCTGAAGAAATCCTCCAATGATAAAGTTAGAGATGAAGTCCTTGAACGAGAAAGAAGAGAAAGGAGAAAGAAAGTTCTTAGTGTTTACTAGATGTGTACTTCATAATATTCTTAGAATGAATATTTTTCACTTTTATTTTGATGATATATTCTCACCGTGAAAATGAGTTAGGTTTTTTTTATCAATCACATGTCTTCATCATTCTAGCCATTGAAAGGATATGAAAAAGTAGAGAAAAGGTACTAATGATGACTACTTTTCTCTTATATCTTATTACTTTTTAATACTTTCAACCACTTGTACTTTTATCATATTATATTAGTATGCGATGTATCTCAATCGCTTTGGGCCCTCGTCTGTTGACCAAGATTGATGGGCTCATCTCTTTAAACAAGAGAGGTTGAGATCAAGATGGTCCGTGGTGGACTAATAAATGTTTAATCTTTTTATTAAATGAGCGGACCATAATATATATATATATATATATATATATATATATATATATATTTGTATGTTAGTATAATCTATATATATATTTTTAATCATTCATTTTGTAGCTAATTTTTCTTTTTTCATTTTAAAAAGTATATTTTAGTAAGGTTTTTTTTTTTTTTAAGGGAAAAAAAAAAACAAAGTAAAGGGTTCAAAACCAAAGCCCAAAAAGTTCTTAAATGTTTATAGAAATTTGAATATGTAAAAATAATTATGGATTGGACTTATCTAAAAAATTATGAATTGGGCTTCTCTATTTATTTAGAAGACCACTATTTAAATAAGGCCCATATTAAATGAACACATGCCTTTCACAAAATGGTCACTATCTAAAGTGACTACTAATTAGTCGTCACAAATTTATCAACAATTGTGACGATTTACTTGGCTGACAATGAGTAATCCTAAAATGATCTTTGCAAATCAATCGTATTTGTGATGATCTTTCTTAACCATTACAATATTATTGTAAGTATTAACGACTTTTGGACTGTTGCAAAGCCTTCCTTAATGGTGAAAGAGTCATTGAACATGTTTATTGTAAATTTTAAGATGTTATTGTGCTCTCACAAATTATGACGACTTTAGATTGAGACTTCAAGTTAATGCTAAAGTGAGCTCAAGTTACTTCGTTGCCGAAGTTAATGCTAAGGCGAGCTCTTTCTCGAATCGGGGAGTGGCACAAGTGATTCGTCACATACACCACCACTTTGAAGATAAGACTCCCTTGGTCCATTTACACAAAGGCTTTTTTGCAATTCTTGAGGTTTCTAGCTAGGTGATGTTAGCTTTGTCCCTTTTTTTTAGAGAAAGATCTGATGCATATTGAAGAATTGGATCTTGAGGACGATCAAGAAGAGTTATTGGTCCCGACAAAGTAGAAGTTTTCGGAGTTGGTGACGAGGATCCCTTCCGAACCTGAGTTTGTTTGCTCTATTGTTGACCAAGTCACTCTAAGATATTTGAGATTGTTGAGGTTCCAACCAATTATGTCTTGATTGTCATTCCTATTGTCAAAGTTATTGCTAATAATGCCCTTGTTAGTGTTGGGATTGGTGTGTCAACCCAAGTCACACATCGGAAGATTAGGCAAGAGTTGCCTAGTATATAAGAAGTTTCATCTACTCCATTAGTATGAGGCCTTTTGGGAAAGTTCCAAGAACAAAACCATGAGGGTTTAGGCTCAAAGCGGACAATATCATACTAATATGGAGTTAGGTGAGGAGGCGACCCAACCTGATGGGAGAAACGGGCCCAACAAGTGGTATCAGAGCCCAATGTTAAGTGGGTTGCATATGTTCGGTGTGGGAAGCCCTCAATGTGATGTTCAACGATGGTGGTGTCTTGCGGTGTGTTTCGGAGGGAGGCCACGGGTGTGTGGTGGTCCGGAAGTGCAAGCGGATTTCGTTGGATGGGAGGCCCACGGGTATGTGGTCCTTGGTTTGAGGGGAGGATTGTTGGGGTTGGTGTGTCAACCCAAGTTCCACATCGGAAGATTAGACAAGAGTTGTCTAGTATATAAGGAGTTTCATCTACTCCATTAGTATGAGGCCTTTTGGGAAAGTCCCAAGAACAAAACTATGAGGGCTTAGGCCCAAAGAGGACAATATCATACTAATGTGGAGTTAGGTGAGGAGGCGACCCAACCCGATGGGAGAAACGAGCGCAACAGTTAGGCCCCCTCCTATTAGCCTTAGATTTTTCTCTTTTGCAAATGTACCTATTATTGTTCCCCTTTTGTTTTGGAGTGTTAAGCTCAATGTTGTTATTCCCTCTAATAGCTTTATTTAGTCGTTGTTTTATTTTATAGTCGGAAAACTTATTAAATTGTCTATTTACTTAAAACATAGGCACCATACATAATGAACATATATTGTCTATTCACAATTTAAAGAGTATCTATTATATGTAGGAAGTGTTTTTCCAAGTGGTTTGTGTGCCATGAATTGGCCTTTGGTTCTATTCATGTGCTTCAACTTGAGTTTTAACTATTTCCCTTCTTTCTTCAAAGAGGTCATGAATATTTATTTGGTGAGAAGTACGAGCTCAACTGGTGCAATCGCTTTAGGTTAGTAAATTAACACTAAATGAGGTTTTGGTCCCCTAGTTGAGGTGTGAACTGTCCAAATTTTTGAGTGATTGATTAGGATCCCATCATCTACTCAATGGCTCTAGTGTCTTCCTAGTTCAATTTGTGAAGAAGAGGAGTCTATTTCCAATGGGGATCCATCCTCTTATCATTCGTGAAGGGGCTCTATTGTAATTTTTCATGTGTGACCCCTTATGTCACCTTGAATATTTCTACAAAAATTTTTATTTTCTAATTTATAACTCACCATGTAGTGTCTGGGTGCAAAGTACACCATTAAAGTACGCAAGAACCGATTCCTCACTTAAGCTTCGATTTTGTCGTAAATCCTCTTGAACCTTTCCAAGTAAGATAGGAGGGACTTGCTCACCTATTGCTTAACATTTGCTAGGCCTCCCCTCGTTTTAAGAATGACCCCACCGTGTTGAACTTGCCCACAAATATTTTTTCGAGGGTGTGCCTTGAATCAATTGTATTGAGTCCGAGCAAGGTTAACCAAGTGAGAGCTTCTTTTTTGCCAAAGAGCTCAAGAGAGCTCTACATAATATGTTCTGTCATTGGTTACGAGGTCCATGGTAAATTTGTATTGGCAAACAAGCTCCTAGGATCTCGTCTTTTTGAAGTACTACTCGAATTATGCAAGCTTCATAGCAGGGTCGGGGGCTATATCCTAAATCCACTCAATAAAAGGGATGATTTCGACTTCATTCCCTTGTTTTTTGTGGAGTGAGGTATGAGTTTGTGTTCGTTACAAACCTATCCCCACAAATGCAAGTTGTTTTGTACGATTTAGTTGCAAAGCATGTTGGAATTCATCCATCTCACCTTATAGACGTTGACTTCTTGAAGGTGGACTTTAATTATGCCTCACACACGTAAGTTGATCCCGAACTTCGATTCTTTGTTTGGGAACCTATATGGAAAGCCATGTTATACCAATAAGGGTACAATAATATCTTGATTTCAATCTAATTTTATTAGTATAAACTGACTGAGAATTTTTAATTGGATACTAAGTGGTGTTGTATAAATTTGATCATGACAAGGAAAAATGGACAGATTGGTCAAAAAGTAACGTTGACATATCTTGCCTCGTCTTCAATGGAGATCTGCAAAATGAAAGTCCGGAACAAGGAGTTCGTCCCTTCAATGGTCAAATTAGTATGAGTTGGTTATATATGTATCGAGATCATGTCTCTCAATTGAAACAAATCAATGAAGAAGATGAGAGGAAATGGGTTTTTCCCATAGAATAAGTTTTCTAGGGTCTAATTTTGACTTTCACTTTCCGATCAAGTATTTATAGAATACCTATTTATATGAGACGTGTTCGTATCATTAACTTCTTGGTCACTAAGGCAATATCGCATGAACGACATCCTTAGTTTGGAGTCCGCAATTGTACAGTGTATGTGCGCCCTAATGGTATGTATGATCTCGGACACTATTTTGCAATTGCATTTCTAGTTGTACATAAGAAATAGAGTTGGATGCATTTAATACGTGTGCATATGTTCCTATTGAAGATAATACTTTTTTTGGAGGGCCATAATAACTTGTTCCTATCACTTGTTTCAAGAGTTCGACACTTCTTGAGTTCATGTAGAATAGTTAACACATTTTACACTTCGGTATCCATGAATCGGCCCGAGATAGCCTTCGCCTTCCTCAGGTGGGATTCTCATTTGCTAAAGAAAAAAGGGATATAACATTAATCCACCTAGATCAAAGCACGATCACTATAAGTGTGTCATTAACCCCACCTCAAAATAGGAAAAAAAAAAAAAAAAAAATCGGTTGAATTATGCCTATAAGGTACGTATACGTACTACTTGGAACACATGCTATGCTTTCCTATAATTTGAAGGGAAAAAAAAATGGAATAATAGGAAAAGATAGGATTAATATTTGGTGGCCTGCACATCATTTGCATGCATGCTTTCTCAAATATAGTATTATCCATTCATGCGGTACTATATATTGCGTAAGAAAAGAACAGCAAATCAAGAGTCAAGTAATGCACGCCCATCCCGAATCTTGTATATATTGTCAACTTCTTATATATATATATATATATATATATATATACACACAATAATATTGTATACATTTCAACTAATTAATTAGGCATGCATGCATGCCTTGTCTGCATCTATATATACATATATATATATTATACACTTTCAACTTATCCATTTATTTTGCAAAGTTGTCAAAACTCTCTCTCAGCTTAGGCGTGCTTTCTGGTTCGGTTTACTTTTCTTTTCTTTTTTTTTTCGAGTAGTAGTAATAGGACATCCGACACCCTCAAAATCTGCTAACATAATGCAAGAAAATCCATCCAAATATGGAAGGGACATGCAAATATATTGTCATATTTTTGTTTCTTTCCTTTTTCTTTCAAATCGAAACCTTTTATATATACACAAAAATTTAAATTTTGAGACCCTTTTATATATATGTTTAAGTAAGAATGTGTCGGTATTGAATAATACAGTAAAAAAAACTAAAAATTAAATAGATGAAACTAATTTAGAACGTAATGAAGAGAATGAAAAATTTGAAGAAATTAAATTGATGCATGGAATATATATATATATATATATATATATAGAATTCACATTAATTAAGGCTTCAAAATCAGTACTTTTTTTTTTTTTTTTTTGTTTCAAGTAATAATCTCTCCACTACAAAAACACTCTGACTGCAACCCTCAAAAATTCTAAGCGTGACAAACACAAGTGGGGCGCATTATCATGATGAAACCACCCACACCAATATTCCTCCTCTTCTTCCCTCTCATTCATATATAATATATAATATATATATATATATATATATATATATATATATATATATATATATATGTATGTATCCTCCAAATTTTGTCCAACCTCTCCCACTACAAAATATTATAATAATAATCTTAATTTCTACACAAGTCAACCCCACTTTCATTATAATTTACCATCCAATTCAATGACATTAACATGAATCATCCATCTTAATTTCCCTAAAAAAAAATTATAACCAAAAGAAAAAGAGAAAAAGAAAAAAAAAAAAAAAGGAAGAGAGTTTTAACTAAAACCCTAATCAAGAAAGGGAAGAAAAAAGAAAGAAAATGCCCCTACTAAATTAATTTCCCTCCCATGCATTATTGCTTTGAACGACACCGTATTGGAGGAGAGTGTGGGGGGGAAGGGAAGAGGAGGCTACTTCCGGCGAGTTATCGGCGTGTACGCTTGAAACACGACAGTTCCGGCAGCCGGAAACTCATCCACGGAGCAACTTCTGCATTTCATACCAAGCGGTTCAAATGCACTGGTCATGATTCTCGTCAAAACCTCGTGCGTACTATTGTTTCCCGTCGTCGACACCGACATTACTCCTGGCCGGAAAACTTGAACCACTTTCTTCAAAGCCTCAGCAATACAGTTCGGATTGTCGTATACTGAAGCAACGCATTCGAAGCTTGCGTAGCTATATCCATCTTCTGGCGTGACATGAATCGTCGAGTAACGGTTACTATCAATTCCGTTCATCGAATACCCACACGGATCAAAAGCAAAATCACAGATTAAAGCATTAGGATTAATATCACAGATTCCCGTAAGGTCCGTCATCTCCTTCCCAGCCGAATCTCCCGTTTTACCATCATTCGGCCGCCTGAAGAATTTTCGCGCCAGAACACGATCAAGCTCCGTCATGCAAACTTCAACGGTGTAAAATTCATCATCAGGGTGAACGATCATCATGAGATCGCTGGCAGAGAAAACGTGCCACGAATGAGAAGACGACAACTTGGAAGGCATGACGGAAGCCTTACGATAGCAAAGATTAGGTGGCAAATGCTCTTCCAAATAAATGACTTCTTCTTTAAAGCTTGTGTGGGGAAAAAGCTGTGCTTTAGGGAAAATGAAATTACCCCTAGTGTACCTACAAGCGGAAACTGTGAGTCCGATTTCGCGGGCGAATCTGATCAATGGACGGACGGATTTCAATAGCTGAGTGGTCCCACATGTTTTGATAATGATCTTGTTAGGGTAAACAAAAAGGCTGGATTCAGACAGTACGTAGGAATCGAAGTACTGATTTCCAACTGCCGAAACGACTGTGCATTGGACTGCATGAAGTACTTCCTCGATCGACTGGAAAACTAGACTTCGGAGACCTATTCCTCCGTTAGCCGGATCGTCACCGGAAAATTGTAGCTCTAGTCTCTTCTCGAATCCTTCGAACCCAGAAACAGCCATTAATCAAATTATATTTATATAAATATGTATTATCGAGAGAGAGAAAGAAAGAGGAAATGTATGTTTTGGGAGTGAGAGAGAGAATCTAAACTCTACAGTGTATAGTAAGTAGAAGCAGGAAATCGAGAGGATTGGTGAAATGAGAACAGGGACATGAGGGATATATATAGAGAGAGAAAGAAGAAGAAGAAGAAGAAGAAGAAGAAGAAATTAATGGTGAAGAGAGAGGATGGGGGGCATGCGGGTTAGGCAACCAAGAATAATGATTGTAAGCATAATGAATACAAGATGATGGCTGGTTTTTGTGTGTGTGAGATCTTTCCCCAGACAACAATATGAATTAGGATTCATTTCTACTAGTTAATATGAGTATCCTCTTTTTTTCTTTTTTTTTTTTTTTTTGGTGTGGCACTAGAAAATCATTTATTATTTCTTTTAATAATCTTATAATTAAAAATATTTTTAATCTTTTAAATGAAAAAGATATATCAATATTTGAATCTTTTGTTTTTTTTTTTTTTGTCTACAAACATATAGTTGTTGAGAGTAATCACAATTTTTTGTACCACTTGGGGCGCCCGGTGTCTCCACCTTTTCGAAGAAACTAATCCGGACTCGGTTTGCGGAACACTCGCAGAGTTCAACTCTTACTTAATGATTAGGGCAAAAAAGAGTTTGTTATATGTGAATCGAATTTAAGACGTGTAAGTTCATAATTTAGTAAGATTAAACTCTTTATAGGAAAATCAAATTTAGGATGTTTAGGTTCATAATTAAGTTGCATATATTTATCAAAAATTGAATTTTTTTCTTGTTATATTAAAACATTAATTTACTTTATATATATATATATATATATATATATATATATATATTTAATACCATATAATTTATAATGTTTTACAAGTAATACTCATTTTTATTGAAAAAAGTTAAAAGAAAGAGATATCTTTTTAATAAACAGTCCAATGATATTATTCGTTTTGACCCATTTCAGTTGGACCTCACTAGTTTAAAATGTATCATTGATTAAAGGGGTCGTTCAATGATTTGTGATATCTTAGGCGAGTAATGTGAAACTCCAAATTACGACAATTTCAGTATTTTAAAATGTGTGACTTGTTATTTGTGATAAGTTTAATATATATATATATATATAATATTGAGATTTTTTTATTTTTTTTTTAAGACAAGAGACCTTAAATTGTTGTCTTAATTGACTAAACCTTCCACAGTCTACCGATTTTAACAGTCAGTCAAATATAATTAAGTAGAAAGGTCTATTTCTTAAAACATGGGAGTGATTGTTTTTAGTAGAATATTATATAATGAATAATTGGTGAGTTTAGTCCCAAACAAATTTACTTTTAGCAATTTCAATCCCAAATTTTTTTTTAACTTTTAAAGTCCCAAAATTTTTTATTAGAGAAAAATAAGGTCCTTTTGACAATCCGTCAAAAAATCTAAAAAAAGTTAACAGTTTATATTGTTTAACTAATTTTAAAAAGGGTAAAAATGTCATTACACTTAATAAGAAAGAAAAAAAACAAAAAAGAGAACTAATATTTTCAACGCCAATTTCCAAGCATGATTATTAGTTTTCTCATGTTCTTCTCCTTCCTCCCTCTTTGCGATTTGGATGAAATATATAGTCGTTAATGGTGATTTATGTGTATATATATTATTATACTAGTCTTTTTGACTCCGTGGAAATAATCCGATACGATTCTCAATTGCTCCCACAAAAACAAAATAAAATTATTTTTATTCCATAACAAAATTTGTCAATCATTGTTCATTGTCTCTCTTGCACACCACCTGTTTGATAAAATTACTAACCTAAAATCACTGTCAGTAATTCTTTTTGCAGGCACACAGGCAGACATCAATTGATGATGATACAGTTGAAAACCTAATCAAATTAAATTGACCAAAGAAATCAAAATTAGGTGTTGTGTCGGAGATGTAGACGAGGAGACAGTAGGAGATCGCGGATGACGATAACTCAAAAAAAAAAGGAAGAACGTGGCAAGTTTGATGAAGATTTTCAACCTCTACTTTCCTCGAGCTTTCTCGCGTATGGACACATGTTTTGTTTCTCTCTTTTACAGGACGAGGAAGAATATTAAAGTCGAAAAGATTTAGGTAAAGCTTTGGAAGAACGAAATGAAGAGTCTTCTTCGTAGAGAATTGAACGCAGCGTCCGAGTTTTTGTAAAATATTTTTGAGCGTCGAGTCTTTTTTTTAATTAGTTATTTTCTTCTTTTTTTTATTTCTTCTTATGTAATGACATTTTTACCCCTTTTTAAATTAGTTAAACCATATAAACCGTTAACTTTTTAAGGTTTTTAACGGATTTTGTTAAAATGGACTTTATTTTTCTCTAATAAAAAAGTTTGGGACTTTAAAAGTTAAAAAAAAATATTTTGGGACTAAGGTTGACAAAAGTAAATTTGTTTAGGATCAAACTCACCAATTATTCTTATATAATTAATGTCGAGTAATTTAAACTGAAAATTTTGAATTCGAATCATATTAGAATCGAAAAAAAAAAATCTAAAATTTTTCAAATATAATAATAATAAAAAAATATTGATACTTATATATATATATATATCCACGCCATAAACTTTTCTTGATCATCTTGTTTGATTCTTTTCCTATTTAAGAAATAGTCAAAAAAAACATGATCATCCTACCCTTTTAAGTGTTATTTGAATTCTTGCATGTAAATATTTTAATCTTTTTACTGCATTTTCCGGGAACCCAGGATAAGAAGTAGAAGATAGAACAAAACAGCACAATTTAGATATATATACATATATATATAGAGAGAGAGAGAGAAAGAGAAAGAGATATGTTTCAATCTCAAAATCATTTTGGATATGAGGTATTGGAATCACTTGTTCCATCATCTTCTCATATATATCTATCTATCTCAGTGGAGAAAAATCCAATAAGATTCTCTCAGCCTCTTTTTTTTTCTGGGATTTCTATACATTAATGATTCAATGTTTGAACAAGAAAAATTTTTTCGTGTCAGAACATGCAAATTAAATACCATTAGATTCTATTTTCCCAAAAAGTAATTAAGAACAAAAAAGTAAAAAATTCCAAATTTATAAATATATATATATATATATATATATAGATATGATGAGAAAGTAGTAAGTAATGGATGTGCATGGGTTGTTCACATGGCAGCTTAAGAAAACAGAGACATAATTATAAAGAAGATCGATGTATCAATGCATGACAGCAATAATGAAGTTCCTACGCTGAGGGTGAAAAAAAAAGGCTTATTTTTCCTTGTATAGATGTCTTTGAGTGGACACACACAAGGTCCAATTTTATCAAAACAAACAAACACTACTACTAATTAACTCAATTCCAAGCGTTGGACTTACCATAATTGGAAAATGCGTTATAAATGTTTTTTTACGAGATCAAGAGTTCGACACTTGTGTCAAACATCATGTAAGAGCCAATTAATTTAAGTGACGAGTTGATTTTGAATTAATCGGATTCAAATTGATTATCGAATATATATATATATATATAGCTCTCTTCAAATAGTAAGATGAGAATTCTCTTTTTTGTTAGAGTATTTGGATAGTTGATCATTGTTTCGACTAATTCATATTTGACTTGAATTACATCTGCAGAAACTTAAAATTTTTATATCACACTTATAATAAATGTCAAACTCATAATTTTATATAACGTTTATATAGTTCTTGAATTATAGGAGTGATGGATGGGTGGGTGAGAGGGGGGGGAGGCTGACACTGTTGTATAATGATGGGGCAGTGGAGATTTTAGTGTGCCAAAAAAATTGAAGTGAAAAACAATTGGTTGAGAGGGACAGCATTGTCTTTGTGGAAGTGGGCAGATGTATCCAAAGAAAGGTTAATAGACGTGCCCAAAGATCATCAATTGTTTTCCCATGGACGTAAGAAACAGTAGCAATCAGGCGTGGCAACTGAATAATTACTAGAATATCCATGAATTAGGAAGCTTCATTCAACACCCCACCCCCCCTCTCCCCCCATGCTTTGCTTTCTTATTCCTATTGGAAGAACACCAACATATATATATATATATATATATGAAGCTTCATTCAACACCCCACCCCCCCTCTCCCCCGTGCTTTGCTTTCTTATTCCTATTGGAAGAACACCAACATATATATATATATATATACACTTTAA